>WIPJ01001203.1:100747-116293 GCA_018155075.1 Cassiopea andromeda | reverse complement strand
CATTTCTGTTCTCTAAAATTTCAATTTAAGTTTGATGATTTGAAGTTATGCATTGTGTTTTTTCTTGAAAATTTGTGACTCACTCTCCATTGAAAACTGCTACAGATGCTTTCTCATTTCTGTTCTCTAAAATTTCAATTTAAGTTTGATGATTTGAAGTTATGCATTGTGTTTTTTCTTGAAAATTTGTGACTCACTCTCCATTGAAAACTGCTACAGATGCTTTCTCATTTCTGTTCTCTCAAGTTTCAATTCATACAATGTACTAAATCTGCTGCTGCAGATATAAACCATGAAACAACCCTATTCTATTCTGCTTTTGATGATCTTTTATTTTGATTTTGTTCTGTTGTTAATACAGCATTTGGAATTTGCATTTTAAAATGTATTCTAGCCAAGGGTAATCAATTTGAAATTACCTTGTAGTAATGAGATTTTTAACTGTAGTTAAAGAAAATGAATTATGGTTTTGTCCGTATTATAATTATATAATTTGTTAGTTTTTGCCTTATGCATCACCTTCTTTTATGTAATAATATTTAGGCTTTGCTTTTGTTTAATCATAATTTCTCAAAGTTAATAATTTTCTTTTTAGATGTCAAACCCTTCAATACAGAATGATTTTAGTTATTATAGAAGGACTTTGAGTCGGAAACGAATGGTGAGTTAGTTTTGGTCTTACTTGTTGCAAGAATCAGGAATTGTTACTGTAGGACAGGGTGACTAACAAACCCTGGAAGACCCTGAAAACCCTGGATTTTGTTTGCCCCTGAAAAAATACCCTGGAAAACCCTGAAATTACAACCTACCCCTGAAAATTTATGGTCTGAAGAAGATTTTCCACGCATCAATTTTTGGCCTTATAGTGCTGCTACATTCTTTATTCCTGTAACGCAGGGGAGGAGGTTCTATGAGGTTATTAGGTGGTAGAAACAGCACATCATTTGTTGTGTGGTAAGCAGCCTCTTTTTCCAACAACAGACACAAAATTTCAAGTAAAGCACAGAATGAAAGGTGGATGGGTACAGGCAGAAGATCTATTTATGCGATAATTATTATTTTCAAGAGCATAGTAAAAAGTACCCTGGAAAAACCCTGAAATTTGGCAGAAGCTCCCCTGGAAAACCCTGGAAAAAATTTCATTTCACTGTTGACCACCCTGTAGGAGCTTATTTTAAAGTTTTTATTTTGTCTAAAAGCATTTAAGAATAATATTTTACACATGTTTTTATAGGAAAATCATCATTTTACCTGAGGCTCAATTTTCTTAACTTTTCCCAAAACTGAATCTGTGATTTTCATAGAACTTTCTTAACTATTTCTGGAATATACTGGCTAAAATGGATTGCACTTTGTTTTTTAATCTTGTATACTCAAATTTGAATTCCACCTTTAACATTTTGAATGTAGTAGTGATGCAATATTGATTCATAGCCAACAAAAACATTTAATTTTGGAAAATGAGCCTCATAATTTTCTTAAGATTTTGTTGAGATTTGGCTATTTTAGCCTCAATTTTTTTTATGAAAAACATGTAACATTTATATGTACAACATGAGCTTTTAATGTTTATTAATCATACTAATTGTATTCTAAGGTTATTTTTAAACCAACATTCCCCTCCACTTCATCCATTTGACTTCTCTTTGAAAATTAGCTTGTATTTTCCCTCCTGTTGTTTTGGATCCTTCTTGTCCACTCCTTTATCTTTTAGCTCCTCTTGTGATATAGAAGGTGATTTGCTTCAATTTGAAATCTGATTGTTTGTTTTTTATATGATTCCATTGAGGATCGTTATCTATTTCATCAGTACATTTCAACATTGGGAAATTTTGTTGTAGGATGGATCAGAGGAGAACTATTTGCAAGTCTCAACAGAAATGGCAAATCGCATGTCACTTTTTTATGCATACCCGACACCATTTTTAAAGACACTTAGTGATGCTACTGGAAAGTTTGTTTCTGATGTAAGACTATTTTTCTGGTATTCTATGTTATATTGTATGTTGTATATTGAAGTAAAAGCTATTTGTTATTAATGGTGGGTTTGTAGAATGAGATTGGGATGGATAGAGTTTAGAAGAAAAAGTATTTCATTTCCATTTTTCACCTTTCATCAGCCAATGCCAACTGCAATTTACACATAAAATATACAGATGAAATTACTATACATTATGAAAACTATGAAACGTTACATAATTTTTATCATTGGCTGACTAAGGAGGAGCTCTCTAAATAGGCCAAATAATTGGGAGAGAACCCCCACCCTCATATAGAAGCAACAGAGAAATAAATATACTTTTAAGCAAAAACACATGCACCAGATCATCCTCATAAGTTGAACACACATGTTAATAAAATAGGACTTCAAATTTGGACTAAAAAGGTGAGATGGAACCAGCAATGAGCAGTAGGTTTGGCAGTGTATTCCACAATTTAGAGCCTAAGTTCTTCACTGTTTTGAGTCCATAGAGGGTTGCCCTATGTTTAGAAATTGACAATCTCCTCTGTTGCCTTGGTGTGTACCAAACCTCAGAACACATTTACTGAGAATGAAACAGTTGTACAATCGGAAAGGAGAGAGCTAATTCAAGGCTTTCTATAAAAATTCTATTGAGATTTGTTGAGTGCTTCATTTTCTTTTGGGACCAGTACATCTCTGCGTCTATCTGCTTGTTTGTATGTTTGTTTACTGCTGTCTATAGTTTGGTTGCACTTTGTTTCCTCACATGTATGGAAATCAGTGTTTGCTTGTTTAATGTTCTAAATTTTTTCATATTTTTCCAATCTTAGAATAAGAGTTTACCAATTGAAAATACAACTGATATGCTTGGTACATTGGCAAAGCTTTGTAGAGAAATGATTGAAAATCCGTGAGTATTTTTGTTCTACCTTTCGATTGTTCATTTCACAACTTTGCATGTAAATATAAAATTTGAAGAACATTTTCTTAAGTTGGAAGAATTTTCTTCTGTTCATTAATTGCCCATTTATAGCATGATTTTGAAACAATATATTGAGTGATTTCACTGTTTTTTTGATTTTTGAAGCATTTGGTATTTGATGGTTGTCTTGTTAATTAGCAAGCAACAGAAAGTTCGAATTTTGTTGCTCATATTTTTAATTTCATGTATGATGAGTGGGCTGGTTCTTTAATCTGCAGTAATACTTTCTCTGTCACTTTTCTGAAAGTTTTTGAAACCTCTCTGCCCCTTAAGCAACAAGCATATATGCTATATGGATATGCAGACACATTTGGAGAGAAGTTCACCTAGGAAGGGATGAAATGAAATCTGTATTTTCTATTTGATGGTGTGTTATGATGCACCACAGAAAAAGCAACTTTATTATGATGAATTTATTATCCAATAGCTTGCTCAATTATCTTTGAAAACAAGGGCAAAGCCCAAGAAGGTTTTTGGTTTGGCATCCCCCAAACAAGTAGACTTTTCATGAGGTCAGCAATCTTGGCTGTTTAATTTGTAACAGCATATAGAGATGGTGTCATTATATTTACACATCTGGTTTGCAGCTTTCATTCTCTTTACTACAAGTGTCTTAGTAATAAATTTTTTCTCCTTGTTTAGCAAACAGCACTTATGCTTACAATTTGTTTGTAGTATTCATTCCTTATATCTTTTCATTCAGGGCAATTGCAAGCAGATTTCAAAATGAAGAAACCAAATTCTTTTGTTTGAGGGTGATGGTGAGTGGTGATTCTTGTTTTTTGTCCTTTTAGCAGGAACATTTTGCTTTCTTCTGCTAGATCTTTCTCTGTTTTGCTACTGAAGTAAGTAGCACACAGATTTTTGAATTAAAATGGTTTGCCAATTTAATAGTTTTTATGAATGCAAAGTTATAAATCATGTGTGTTGTAGCAATGAGGATTTATATATGGTTAGGTCATTTGTTTGGAAAGACATCAGTACCACATGTTTATTCATATATCAAAGGATATAGCTAGCTAGCTGGTATATGTGGTCAACCAAGATTATATTTTACATGCTTAATTTCATTTTTATCTGGTTCTGTAAGTCAAGTCATAATTGACTTTTGACATGCCTTGTTTTTTACAGCTTTATCATATTTTCATTTGATCTTTGGCTTCTTTTTAAGCAAATTTGTTTTATGTTGTGCCTTTGTTTTCAAGGTTGGTGTAATTATACTCTATGACCATGTCCATCCAGTTGGTGCATTTGCTAAAAATTCAGCCATTGATGTGAGTATGGAAGTGTTTCCATGAAACAGACTTAATTTAGCATGGAGTTTCAGAGGGAATACTATGGTTATGGTTGAAACATTTTAAGATCATATAAGGTCAAAATGTTGCCATTTGCAATATTGAGCTACTCAAAATCACATTCCAACAGGAGCGAGGTTTTGCAGCCTAAATAATACATAACAGTTAAGTCTAGCTATAATTTGTGTCTATCCTGACCATTTGATGGAAGGTTACTAATTGCCAACTTTCACAAACCCTTTTAGATTTAGATCTACTTACAGTTAATAATGGCCTTACTTCAACTTAGATATCTTTTCTCCACTGCAATTTCACCCATTGGTATTTAAAACTGAGATTTCTGAATTGCATTGTTACCTGTTATGGACAGAAGCCTCTGTCTCCAGTGGTGAAATTTGCCTTGAACTCAAAACATTCATGTAGGCAAGTGTTTTGAAAATTCAAATCATTCACATTGAGTATGGATATTGATTTCGGTTTCAACATAATAATTATATTTTTGGAGTTTTAAGACACTCGATTTCTTTTAATTTTTGTTTGCTTACTTGACCCATTTCTTTGATTTAATTTACTATTTTTAGTGAAATTATGTCACAATCTAATTGGCAAGAATTCCTTTTCGTAGATGAGGGCATCAATCAAGATATTAAAGGATCTACAGACATCACATGGTACTGTAGATGGTTTGTTAAACGCATTAAGGTACACGACCAAACATCTAAACGATGAGTCCACGCCGAAAAACGTCAAGATGATGCTGACACAGTAGCAGCCTCTGAGATTCTTTATGTAAAACACTTTTTTAGATGAGCAAAGCTATTATCCGACAGTCAATCAGACTGCCTTTAGTTTTTTTACAAATGCTTTTAATTGAAAAAACATTTTAACACGTGACAAATTAACAGCCCAGGCGTTAGTATCACCCAGTTTTGGAAACACGCTGCTGTCCTAAAGCGGAAACCGTGTCACCATGCGCCAGTGACAGCAGTGTATATTTGGTGTAAAAGCATGAAAAGTTTGCATGATGTGCCTTAGAGTGCCACAATCCACACGACCTGTTGGCATTACGTTGAGATTGCTGTTTGACTGTTTACATTTCAACAAATATAGCAAATTTATCCATGCCAAGCCACTTTGTTGGTCCCTTTGAACGCTTTATTCATGATAGTCATTCTATGTAATATGAATTAAAACATTTGACTCTTCTACTTTTGGGAAAATCATGATGAATTTCGTTGTAATTAAAGTTCTACCTTCATTGATTCTTTTTCCATTTAAAAAGCTTCTATTGTTTGGAAGATTTTGAATTTGGTTTGTGTCAAGAACTGCAGCTCATTGAATGCTCAAAGCTCGTTGATATTAACGTCTTAGTGGATGGCTAACGGAGTTATTTGAAGACTGTGTCAGAAACGGTGCTACTTGTAACATATGATAAATTGTTTTGATATTTCCTAGTCTAGTTTTTTAAGTGGTGATGCAACTCTCGTAATTATTGTGTATTGATAAAAAGATTATATCTGTCGGTAGAATTCTTTGTCTAACTACAGTCTCAATTTCTATCCTCACGCTCGATGGTAGCTGTGAAGGTCGTGTAGCAAATATCAGATTGGAGACTGTCGTTGTCTTCGACTCTGCATGTACACACTCTATATTTACAATAGCATACTTGAAAATCAGGTTTGCAAGTAAAGTGCAGGTTGATTGGATGCTTTGATGGTATGCTGTAACCATGGAAATAGGATAACTAGAATGAGCTGTCTATTTCTATGGCTGTAACCAAGGTTCGCCTCAACTTTCAATATCCACCATACAAATCATGGAGATGTGCAGGGTACACTAGTCGCCATGTTTTAGTAATATGCGTTTAATTGATGAAAAATGGGTTATTTGTGTGCTTTGAAAACCGTGATTTTACGATTGATTTTGATGGGGATTTTCGCTAACACAAATATCTTCAAATAGCATCAGACAGATTTCAACAAGTACTTTTCAATGTTACGAGAATTAAATTGTGGTAAAATCTCAACAGTTGTTCCAAAGCTGTCTATCATTTGCAGCCAAAGTCCAAGGTACTGCGCATGCGCTATTAGGAAACCATTCAATTCAATTACAGATATCGTAGATCTTGAAACAGTACTACCCCGCCACTAAGCAACTGACTTATGAGAAACCGCAGCCTGCCAGTTGGCACCAAATTCACCCAGATTTAAGAAACCAATCACCATGAAATTTTTGATTAGGACCTTGTCTAGCGTCATCAAGGCACCTTTGACACTGCCAAACGGACCATGCTGTTAATCCAAAAGAGCTTCCTACGAGACAGAATTGTACGCCCTGCTTGAACATCTCTGTCTCGCTAGAGGGCTGGAAGGAGCTTGTATTCTTGCTTGAGCTTGTACACTCTTTTTTATAAGAAACAGTTAAGGTGATGTTCAGGCAGGCTGTTTTTGCTTTTCCCCAAATTTTGAGGTTGAGTTGTTCGTAATTTGTTCTTAAATAAGTAGCGTGTAGGCCATTTAGAAATGCATAGAAAAACAAGATGCAAGACTACATTGGATGTTTAGATTTATTGAGAGCCAAACGTTACACCCAAGTTAATTTATCTTGCATTTTTATGTATTTATTGAAAGAAGTTTATAAGTAATTATAAATAGACGCTATTAGGACAGAATCTAGCATCGCTAGGAACGATTAATTTGCAAAAATCAAAGAAAAAATGTCAAGGCTGTCAATCCTCCTCAGGTTAGCAAGGAAAGGACTGTCTAATTGTTAGTGGGAAGTTCTGTATCGTTTTCCAACAATACATTTAATGGCAATGCTTGCGCAGTCCATAATGGATCTTTGAAGTTGCGCACCGTCTTCCAGCATCGACTTTGTAATAAATACTTACTAGATAATAATAAAATAAATGGGCCTGTAGGGCGTACGATTGACTAAAATTATGGTGAATGTATTCGCTTATAATATTACTCTTGCTTGTGGTGAAATCTTTTGTAGACATTTAAGTCAAGAGTTCCCACTTTTACCACTGTCGTGTCACGTGAACAGCGCACTACCCTGACTGTTTTTGCTGTAGACAATAATATTGCTAATAGATTAAGTTACTTGTAGACGAGTTCTGAGGGAAGGTGTTGTTAAAACGAGCTTTGCTAATCGGATGATTTTTAAAATACGAAATTTTCACGCAGTTTAGTTAGTCACCGTTCCCTATGTCATGGTATTGTTAGGAAGCAATGTATTATGGGTAATTCACATGCTGAATATCATTCTCGAGAGGTAATGAAGGTGAAACAGTCTAGGTGTGCATAAGGAAGGTCGACTCCGTTATTTAGATTTTAATCTATATCGATACTTATAAAGTAGAAATGGCGGAAGAGATGAGTTATTTACAAGAACTTGTTCTGGAGCAGACCAACTTGGATACATCCTTTGTCCATGCCCAACGACTCCTTTCGCAAGGTGAGTGCTCTTTGTTTAAAGATGAGGCCTAGCGTGGTAAGATAACTTAAACAGAAAAAGATGTTTATTTGTTTTCCAAATGTTGAAATGCGTGCACCAGTATGTTATAAGTCTACTCTGTGAAGACTTCACTCACATATCATTGCTAAATTAGAAGTAATGTGCTCTTGAAATTTAGTCTTTAGTTTTGTTATAATGAAACAAAAGACTTTTCAGTTTACTGACAAAATGAAGATGCCTGTTGAAAATGGCATTGTACACTTGCGAAGTATTTCTGTTCTTCTAAAGGACTGCCTGTTTCTCAAATCTCATTACTACCAGCGCGCTAGCTGGTACACAGATCTTGCTGTTTACCTGCAATTCAGTTCGGTTGCATGGCCTTTGGGGGTAGCTGTTAGGTTTTATTTTCCTGTAAATCCTTTATTGACGCCACTAAGGCTTTATGGTAAGGTTAGCAGTTTCTTTGCAATTTATCTACTTCTTTCCATTCCGTGAAACGTTGAAGAATGTCCGTGCGTGATTGGCCAGCAATAGTGATTTTCATAGTGAATGTCTCTAATGATCAAATCAAAACTTAGATGGAGTCAATGACTAATTAATTATTTATAAACAGTCCTTGATCTTAGAAGATCTGCACTATTGAATACCTTTCACCATACAAGCGAAAATTTCTTAATTGCCCTAAGGGCGTAAACCAACATTGTTGCAAAAGGCCCCAGAGCGTAAAATAGAGAAGGTGTTTATGGAGTTATTTTGATAGCCTTTGATTAAATATTTATACACTCACCATTGTTGCATTAGAAAGCGAAGTTTTCTGTGACGTAGCCCTCCATGTGAGCTGGTTAATAAATACCGTACCGGAATCAAGGTACCCTCCTTTCTCGTTGGAGGTGTGTGCAAAGGGTAACTGATCCTTTGTATGTGCTGCCCCAGTGCTTATATTGCAGATCAAAACCTCCTGCATTATCGTTCAGTCTTTTAGCTATGTAGTTATAGTAGTTTGAGCATAGAAAAAGTAATTAACGTAGACAGGACAGTTTTAGAGAAGACAGATTCTGCGGAACAAAGCTGACTCCCGCAACATAATTAGGTGTCTGCCCAGAGATGGCAAAAATAGGATCACTTGATAGAATTGAACATCGTTAATAATTTGTTAAGAAGTTGACTGTTAAGAATGCCACGTAGTTGAATAATTTATTCCTAGTTTTAATAAAGGGGATTCGTTTTTGCTTGCCCTACCGGAGATCACTGAGTTAAGCTTTGTATAACTAGACATTAAAACTTCTAGTATATCATGTTCCAGCTCTCCATGCCATGGGTATGCAGTACTATTTTTGAATTTCCCAGGATATCCACAACAATAATGTTTATGCTCTTACTGCAGATTCAAAGTGAAATTTGCATGATTCTTCAAACTTGTATATTTTTGTCACATTATTTCTTACATTATTCCCAGAAAATTTATACTTTTCAAGTCATGCATCTTTTTCATCAAAGATTTGAATCTTTGAAGATTTTTTATCATTCTGGTGGTCTTATCATTTATACTTGATGTTGTCCCCATCACATGGATAATGTGTGTGCAGGAAAAGATTTAACTTTCTAGTAATTCACAAAGACTTAGGTTGAGCTTAACCAAATGTTTAGGAGATCTCTGCTTAGGTAAACAGATACAGTAACAGTACAAAATTACATAAAAATTCCCAGGGTTGGCATTCTGTTGCTGAGGGGTGGTACATGCTACCCCATAGCTATGGGCTTGTCCAGAGACATTCAAGAAAATATCAGGGAAATATTTTGTCATTGTTTCTTTGATGAATAAGTTTCCTAATATTCTGGAAAAAACAAGCAAGAAGCAAATTCTGCAAATAAGGAAATCATTGGTTTTTTATTCATGTTGAAATTAAATCATGCTTATTTGTTGAAAATGGTTATGGTTTGCTTAAATAGGTTTTGTTGTGATAGATTTAGTGTGCTGTGTTTGCTCAAAACCTATTTTAAATCAGCAGGGGAATACAGGGTAGAAATCAGGAGATTTTAGACCTTTCTAAGACCTGTATTGAATCAGGAAATTTCAAGGAATATGAGCTGCATGATTTGGCAGATGCCCTGTGCATACTTTAAGACTTGAGCTATCTTGTATTTATGAGACCAGCAATTGCTTTTGTAGATGTGAGCCCAATTTGCTGAATTAATTAGTTTTCTTTAACACCACATGTCAGCACATTGGTGATTTCCACAAATTTTAATGAGGGGGCTCCAGGCACAACCACGCCTATAGTTCTTACACAATGGTGATTTCTAGGCACCTCCCCCCTGAGCCCCCTAGAAGTCACTCCTGTGTAAACACTGCTAGAAATATAAAGTTTTCTACATTAAGATAGCAAATTGCACTTATTTACCTTCATTCATGACCAGATTTTCCTCTCAATTACATCACGTAATTATGACATTGCAATTAGTGAACATTTCATAGGGTCTCATGCCAGCTTGAATGAAGTGCTCACTAAATAGTAATCCATTGCAGAGATTTACATATGGAGAACACAGCTGTCTGCAGATTGAGCTTTTTGAGAATTAAAATTTTGTTATTATTGTAGTGGTTATGATGAGGAATTGTTTGAATTTATGTATTAGTTAGTTGGTAGTGATAGTAATGTTGTTGAAGATAATATGTGATGTGGATGATGATGATGCCAGTGACACAATTGCTAATAATGAGCTGGTGATTGAATTTTGATTGGATTTGAGGTGCCTATTATCTAATTATAGAACATACCATTTTAATCTCTTTTGCAATCTCATTCTACAATTCAAACAAACTGAGTCTCCTGAAATTTACTCCTTTATAAGACATTTAGAAATTGTGTTGTTAATGACTTAAAGAATAGCAAAACAAAGTCCTTTCAAAATCATTTTACAGAAAATAAATCAAATATGAAATTGATATGGCAAGGAATCATAAATTTTATAAAAATGAAAGTGAATGGCAATGAACATTCCATCTGCAAATTAATTGATAAGAATGGCTGTAAAATAACTAATCCCAATAACATAGTTAATAACTTCAATAATTATTTTCTCAATGTTGCCAATAAAATCACTATTAGTATTCCTAGAAATCTGCTCTTAGGCATCTAAATGCTTCCAATAACAGCAGCTTCTTTATATCCCCCACTGTCCCCAATGAAATATCTTCAATAATTCAGTCATTTAAGAAAAACAAATCTAGTGGGCCAAATGGCATTCCAGTTAAATTATTGAAAATTCTTGACTCTCACATCTGTGTGCAACTCTCCCAGAGCATCAATGACTTGTTTCAAAAGGGTATTTTTCCTGAAAAATTAAAGATTGCTAAAGTTATTCCTATTTTTAAGAAAGGTGATACCTCAAAGAACTCAAATTGTATACCCATATCATTACTATCAATTTTCAGTAAGATCTTTGAAAATTGAAAAGCTTATGCACCAACGCCTGTAGAACTTATTAGAACTTCAGGAAATTCTGTCCCAAATGCAATTTGGATTCTGATATGGACACTCTACTGGTCATGCACTGATAAGTTTAGGTGAAAGAATAAAATGTACACTTGACTCAAACAGAGTGGGCTGTGGAATCTTCATTGACCTGCAAAAAGCCTTAGATACTGTTAACCATACTATCTTACTACAAAAGCTGAGTCACTGTGGGATCACAGGCATCTCACTCCTTTGGTTTCAATCCTACCTGGCAGGTAGACAACAGTATGTTTCAATCAATAATTCTTCTCAGCTTGGAGGCATTACATTTGGTGCCCCTCAAGGTTCTGTACTTGGCCTCCTACTTTTCCTGTATGATGATGATAGAAATGTCTATTATGAATCTGTGAATATAACAAAACTTAGGAATAAAATTGTCAAAGAGCTGGTGAAAGTAAATTCATGGCTGGAGATAAATAAACTATTTCTAAACATTGAGAAAACAAACTTTGTTGTATTCCACTCATCCAGGAAAAACTGCTTGATGATATCCAAATTAGATTTGGCAAAAACCAATGGTCAGAGCTAGGTATGTTAAATTCTTAGGTGTCCTGATGGATGAGGATCTCACTTGGAATTTTCATATTTCTGAACTAACCAAGAATCTTTCAAGAACAACAGGGGCCTTTTTAAGATTAGACACTACTTTCCACTTGACATTCTGAAAATCTCTACTATTCCATATTCTCTTCTTTTCTAAGTTATGGATCATCAACTTGGGGACTTTCATATGATACTTACATTGCACCTCTTTCTTATTGCAGAAGAAAATACTAAGGTCTACCTCTTTTCAGCCTATCTTCTCTTCCTCTACAACAATCTTCCATTCCCTGAAAATTCTGAAACTAAATGATATGATTACTCATGAAATTCTCAAGTTTGTTTACAAGTCTTTTAATGGTCTCTCACATTTTCATTTTTTGAACTATTTCCAGCTCAGTAACACTGTTCACAGTCACAAAACTCATCAGGCAGCTGGGGTGATATTTTTCAATCCATAAGAAATAAATTTCTATATTGTCTCAGATCAATAAAATATTTTGGTGCAAAGCACTGGAATGGTATTCCAACTTTTATCAAAATGTCAGTTTGTTTTGATATTTTCAAATCAAAATGAAAAGAATTCCTCATTAATGGCTATGACCTCTAATTCCTAACTCAATCAAAATCAAATTCTTGTTTTGGGGATACTTTGGTTTTTTTCAGAAAAAAATTCTCTGTTTTTCTTTTCAGTCTTAGATGGGGGTGTGCCTTGTATTTATTCTGCAATGGCTTGAAGCAAAATCTCTTCCCTGTTACATAGTCAGATCTTTCAAAGACTTAACTTTGAGTTGTTCTGAAGATTTATTGTGACTTTGACTAGTGTTTTTTTCAATGCTTCAAGAAAGTTCTTCTAAAGTTCCTATTATTTACTTCCAGCTTGTTACATGGGACTAATTAGGACCAACTATCACTAATAATAAACTTCTCATTAGGATGGAATTTATTATATTAATAAATATGGAATGCAAATGTCGATGTAATCTGTTGCTATTTGATCCAAGAAGGATGACTATAGCATTGCAAGTCAGAATTGAAATTCCATGAGAAGTACCAGTTGTACAAGTTCAAAATACATTTGTATCTTTGGCATATCTTTTCAACATATCTTCTATGAAGGATATTTCTTCTGTTCTGCTATTTGTTTATTGAAAAAAAGAATTTTCAAAATATCTTCAATCTTTTCAATTTATCTGCTATGAAGGTTATTTCTTCTGCTATTCTATTTCTTTATTTACAAATAGAATTTTCAAAATATGTGATATCATTTAGACCAATGCCAGTAATGAGCAGAATGCAGATTTCTTCTTTCTACTATGTTTACCCACTCTTGTGTGTTATAAGAGTATAAAACTAAACAGTTGCAGTAATTGTTATAATGTGTTGAAGGAAAGGCAGTCTTTCCACCTAGCTGTGTAATGGTGCTAAATAGTTCCATAAGTCTTCTAAATCGCTAGAAGTTCCTTAACAGTTCCTTAATTTTCACTGCGCTTGTAGTGCCACATACGTGGTACAGACACACGGAAACGTCAAATTCTGAATTTTACCTTTAGTTTTGGTTTAGAGCTTAAGAATACATGCTCAAATAGGGAAGGAAATAAGTGTTTTAAATGTATCAATACGAGTTTTGGCTTTATATGAATGGGACTGCTTTCCCAGTTCTTGACTCATTGCAGCTATAAAAATTTGAAAATTGAAAAGTTCCTAAGCTGTCCTTCCGCTAGTAATATAAGTTCCTTTAATATGTTGGACATCTACATATAGGTTACTTAAAACATGGTTCATTTAGGAGAAGCGTGTGTCCATAAAGTAAGTTAGCTGTTCAGAAATTTGAACAAGCAGTCAGCCCCTTTTTTCAACTCTTTTCTCACAGTAGGAATTGCTTATGACTCTTAACATTTGATGCTGGATAGTCTTTTTTTTGATGCTTGGTATCCTTCAGCTCAATGCCCATAAGCATAGTGTCCATATTTGACATGTTTTAGTGTGAGATCGATTTGATTCGCAATTTTTCATGGCTGAAGCCGGGAGAATAGTGATAAGACCCAATATCTCGACCTTGATCCAGATTAGATGGATTAAGTTGACATTGAAATCACTTTGAAGCCCCTCCCAGTTTAATCATGCTTTTACCAAATATGCTCAGAATATCCACAGACAGTCATTCGTTCATGATACATCTCCTAAATACCAGATCATCGTTGTTGTTCAGACTTTTGTATGTCTAGGAACACGTTTTCTAGCAACTTACTTCACAAAATAACGTGTGATCATTATACGTGTCCTGTGTTATTAGTAGGCATCCCAGATGATAATTTCTAAGATTTTCAAGTCGCAAAAATCAACTGCATCACGCCATTTTGTCACGTGGCATTTTGCTGACATTTCCTTTGGATCAATATACGATTTGATGGCTGTTGTTCAATATCTGCCGTTTATGATACTACAATCCACTAAATGACTTTGAATTCTTGTAGTAATTTGGGCCTACCACATGACATAATTGATTTTCCCCTTCGTGGATTTCTCTTATCTCTCCCAGTGACCAATCCCAGTGATTTTTTGCTGCCACCTTATACCGCATCCCTTGAAATACTTTTAAGCAGCTTCTCTTTAGGCGACTCCCAGTGACAAAAGAATCGTCGTATTTTGCTCATCGTGGGTCCGTTTCGAAATTAACGAGTAACTAGAACTTTTCTTTGAGAAGAAATCCATTTTCAATATATTGTTTAGTTTAGCAAAAGTGGGGTTGTTGATATCTAGATGATAGCTAAGATTGGTTTCTGAAGTTGTGTAGAGACCATTTCAGTATATTTAGTGCCAAATACGTAAATTTGTTTCTGAACTGCATTAGACCCCTGACACAACCTTTCCTTCTTAGAGATGAAAAGGCTGAAAAACTTGATACTCAGACAAAATTTATCATTTGACTTGTATTTCTTTGCAGTGTCCAGTCTTTTATAGTAACCCCCCGTACTGCAAGACCGAGTCTTTTTATAGTAACCCCCCGCACTGCAAGACCGAGTCTTTTTATAGTAACCCCCCGCACTGCAAGACCCAGTCCTTTTATAGTGCACGCGCTGTGTTTTATAAGAAAGTGGTTTATAACAAAGTAATACTCGACTGCTCAAAAAGTTAAGAAAGTTCAGTGCTGGATTTTTGAGACTTAAGAAGGTTTTTAGGTGTACATGTATTCAAAGTCTGATTTATCAACGATTGTACAAAATGTCGTATATGCGATATGTTGTCTGCTTTCTGACAGGTTAATTTCTCAAATTTGCTAACGTTTATCACAGGGATGTGCCAATAGGGAGTATGGGGACAGGGGTGATTTCTAAAAATTTTAACAAGGGGGCTCTAGTGCAATTTCAGAAAGTTGGTTTGCAGCCACACCCATATTTTTGAAGTTGGAGATATAATTTAGTCTAATTGTGAATAGCCAACATCTACAAAGATCTCAATAGCCATCTAGTAGTTAGGAAATTCATTATAGCAATACCATACAAAACATTGGAAGCAAGGTCAATGCGCTTCGAAAAGCAAGATTGATACAAAAATTTGAGGGCTGCATCCCCCTCCAAAAATGAACAACAACTTTAAGAAGGGGGCTCCCCCCCTGGGCCCCCTAGAATCACCCCTGTATGCGCGGTTTCGCGCCCCCCCCCTATACTGTCAAATTTGCAAGAAAGTTGGTGAAAAGTCGGCCATGCTGGAAGAGAGTTTGCCACAATATTTTCTGTGACCTTTTTTTGTAACAATAGTCTATCAATTGGTCACAACACTCCCCCG
>WIPJ01001203.1:54334-100628 GCA_018155075.1 Cassiopea andromeda | reverse complement strand
GCCCCCGCCCCCAAAAGAAGGTCTCTCGGCACATCACTGGTGTATTATCATTGCAGGTGTACATGGAACATGTTTGATTTCCACTAATGTGCATGCGCAAAATATAGGAAATTAAACATTTTTGATGCTGGAATCGTGACAGGTTAAGAAAAGCTCTGAGCAAAATACAGGTTTCTTATAAAGTAATATAATGTATATCCCCTTCATCCGATATTTTTATTGTAAATCCCATCTCTACTGCATATGTAATTTCAGCTCTTCTGTTTTAGAAATTAAAAAAGTGAAGGATCTTGGAGAAGATGAAATATTGGATCAAAATTTAGAAAACAGCAGCTATAATGGGAAGCCAACTTCCCCGAGGGTGGGATCTGAACCACCGAACTCGTCGCAATCTGAGGAACATGTGAGGTCAATTGAAGCAAGAAAGTACAGAAGACCAGGAGAATATGTTAGTGAGGATTTTATAAAACTGAGTGAAAAGGTTATTGTACCGGTCAAAGAATTTCCAAAGGTATGCTTCGAAAATGAATTGAACCCGTGTAAGATGGTGTAAGATGAAAAGTAAAGTTTGTATCGGTTGTTGAGACTGAGATAGGCCTAGAAAGTCTTGAGACATTGCGATATTATTTTTGAAGGTTTTGCCTTCAATCATTGAGTTTTAAAGTGGTACCTCAATTTTCTGAACCCTGATTGCAACGAAAAATGTAAATAAGCAAAACTATTTTCAACTTTGTTATCATAATTCATTTCTACTTAGAAGTCTTGGCGATAACATTGAAATCTTGAATTCCCACATTTTAAGTTTATCCAAAGCGATTTAACATCCATAATAGTTTCTGCATGTTTTGAGCATACTTTTTTAGGCAATAATTGCTCTGATAGTTTTATTTTCACCGTTGTCCTAAATATTATCCCAGATTTACTTGAGTTTTTAAAATCTCTTTTTACTTCATAGTTTAACTTTGTTGGCAAATTACTCGGCCCAAGAGGCAATACTCTGAAACGACTACAAGCGCAGACTGGTACAAAAATGTCCGTCTTGGGAAAAGGGTCCATGAGAGACAAGGAAAAGGTAAGCAGCATTGGATGTTATTCCTTAGTACAGAGAAAGTCCTTAGTAGGGGGTCATTGAATAAGTACGCACGCACCAAAATAGGAAAAATTTGACCACCCCTCCCCCCATCGTATGCACACGTACGCTTGCTACGACCCCCCCATTGCGTATGTACTCTTTCCCATCTAGCCTCCCTCCCATTTGTAATGGGAAAGTTGTCAAGTATCCAATCAATAAGTCCATAGAGAAAAAGACAGTAAAAGATTTGAGAGACAGGAAAATAATCATAGCAAGTGCTGTTTAGCACAGCAATGAAAGTCGTCGCCATAGACAACAAAGTATGATAAAAGGGACTTTTTTTAGGTACGTACTTAAATATGTCAACTCCCCCTTGTACGCATTGTGTACACTTTTTCTCGACCCCCTTCGTGCATACGTACTCAATGAATGAACCAGAGGCCCGTTTCCACTTCATTAAATCTGGTTAAACATACTGTATCTCATTGCGCTGTTTAAGTATCATCTTTATATATTCTATTGTTATCTCATGTTCCTCTTAGTAAGTTTTGAAATTATATTTTTGTAGGAAGATGAACTAAGGTCAAATGGAGATCAGAAATATGCCCATCTGAATGAGCCGTTGCATGTTCTGATTGAAGTTGAAGGCATTCAGTCTGATGCTCATCTCAGATTAGCTGGAGCTTTGTCCGAGATCAAAAAATACATGACGCCCGTAAGTTACATTCAATCCATATTTCAGCCACTCCTTATTTTAAATTGATCAAGGGAATTAATAGTGCTTACGAAATATTTAGTCTCATAGGCGTAGCCATGATGCTAGTCAACGTCGTACTACTGATAAAAGACAGAGGAAGTCTTCTTTGTCAGAGAATTGGACTATCCGCCCCTCTATCCGCCCTCTATCCGCCCCTCCCTTAATGTCCTTAAGCTTCGCCCCTGTTTTGTCTTATAGTATTTGAGTTGCTGTTCAGTCATATGAAAAATGTCGTAAATACAGCAACTGAAAATAGCAAAGCCTTTCTGTCGTGAATCAAAAGAAGATGAGACGGATTAGCTAGGCCCCAAACCCCTGAAGTATCTTAATGCCGATATGTTATAGTAGCCGAAATGCGTTCCCAAAATGTGATGCCAAATTTGACTGCAGAGTTGACCATTGCCCGACCCCAACCCTGGGGGCCTGTCCATATGAGGCCACTTAGCGGGCCAGCCCTCTTTCTCATATGAACATAAAACACATTTTGTATAGGGATTGAGGGTTAGGCAAGACCTCGCAAAGTGATCTGCCTCGGTTAGCGGGCTCAGATGAACAAGCCTTAAATAAGCTTTTGAGTACTTATGGTCACCCATTCCAAAACCACATATTGATTCGAGATGAAATTGATGTAGAACGTAGTTCACCTTAGTTAGTAAATGATCATTCATAGTTTTCAATAGAAGGCGGCTACCGACGATTTATCGCTGGCCACTTCTCCCTAAACTGCCGACGACTTTGACTTAAAATGACGTAGAAAAGTACACATTATGGATGAGCCTCCGTTGGACATAGCCTCTTGCTATTAGTGATCAGCCGCTTACTTCAAATATTGTTGAAAGGTCTGTTCATCCCTTTTAAAAAATCTTGTAGGAGAACGATCATATCAGAGTACAGCAGATGCAAGAAATGGCGTATTTGCAGAGTCTAGAAAACCCAGATGCAGTACCGCCATTGCCGCCGCAAATGGCGCCCATCGCACTGCAGCAAATACCGGTCTCTGTTCAGCCGGTTATTCGTGGAAGAGCCCGGCCAGTTCTGAGGGGAGCTCCGGGTGGACTTGCAAGGGGAATAAGAGGCGGTAGAGGTGGAAAACCGATGGCAGGTTAGTTGCTTATCAAGATTTTGTTGAGTTTTGGAGAAATTATCTACTCATTTGATATTTGTTGCCTTCAAGGAATTTTATCTCCGTCATGGAAGTCAGGGAATAATAATAATAATAATCACAAAAATCAAGGAATTTAGTAAAAGTATAGAAAGATGAAAGGGAATTTTGGGACCATGTCGGGGGGATGTTAGGGAAAAGGCAGGGCATTTCATAAGCAAAAACTGTTTATGCAAGTTATCTTCTTTCGAGTATGACGTGAATCTATTATTTTTAAATAGCATAAAGATATGTAAGATAGAGTAGAATATTAGAATATTTATAATGAACAAAGCATCAATTGATTTCATTCTTCCTTGGCCTTTTCATTACAAATTCCTGACCCTTCATGAGCTAATCTTGCCTTCTCTGATGCTCCTTCACTGGGACCCTACCTGCGTGGCATAAGTCAGTTTGCACGGCAATGCCCATTCTATAATCCTGTTGGATATGCACAGAAAGAATGATGTCTCAGTTGTATGATTAAATGCAACAAACTTTGGATTCGCTTGAGAAATATGACATGCAGGACAGTGAATATATGGACCTGAATTTTGAAAGCTCCCGCTTTTGGCAGACATTTTAGACTATTGTAGTCTCCATCCTCGCTTTCCATCAACTTTGCAGATTGTTGCCATGGGTACTTTTGTATCATCAATCGTCGTGCTGTTCTTCTTGTGTTTCAAAATTATATATAGCATTTAATTCTGTATTCTCGAGACTCATAGAATTTTTGGCACCCAACGCCAGAATGGGACAAAAGCCATTCTTGGCGCATCGGGTGTAAGTAAAATTATACTTTTTGTCATATCTGGATAGAGACGTGAAACATTATGTCAAAGGATTTGGTTAATCTGGGAACGAGACAAGAATAATTTGAATCCTTGAAGAAAATTCATGCCCCCCTCTTTATTTTGTCTCAGCTTCAAATTTGGCTCAAAATTGAAGATGAAAATGATTGCCATCATTATATATCAAAATGACAATTATTTTTCACTTTTTCTAAATATTTGCACGTTTTCCTTTTGAACTTTTTGGGGGTGATGCTCAAGATTTAGGCCATCACAGATTGGAGATTCGTTTCTTAACAAAACTATTAGTTTGATGTCGAAATCGTGTGTCGAAGTCGTCTGTCGAAGCCTTGCTTTCTCTTCCCCATTCAACATGCCATCTTTCTCATGGTTACATTTGTCAACTTTTACTCTTGTTTGTCTGACATATTTTGTACTGGCACGAAAGTAGTAATAATCGAATACCGCAGACAAAATTATCTTGGATCTGTCTTGAAATACCTTTCTTATCCTTGAATCATGTGTTGTAGTGATGTTGAGAGGGTGAGTCACCTAGATAAGGAAACTTATCTATTTTTCTGATGTCCTGATAACATTTTCCATCGTCGATAATGCTGTTTTGAAATGTGGCCAAGATTGCTTTCATTCTGGGTGGTTTCTCCAATGTTATGAAATAAAAGAGGGAATATTTTAGTAATGCTGTACACCACTCTTAGTTTGTGATCAGTTTTCAGATAAGTTTTAATTTCCACTGTTAGTTGCACTTTAGCTAAGTTCATCAATAGTCAAGTAAGCGACAATAAGTTAAGCAGTCTACAACAATTGAATTCAATCTACAGTTGCATGTTTTTATATATATTCTTGGTAAGAAATGCAGGTCAATATAAGATTGGATACTTATTTAAAATTTTTGTGCTAGGATGCTGTGATCATTGACCAAAATTACTACTAACGTGATCAACTTACGTCAGATGTTCTGTTTTATTAACGTCAGGAACCGTTTGAAGTTTACGAGTCTTTGCGCGTAGTTGTAAATTTGAGAATGTTATCTTTTAAATGAACATGTAATAAAATCTTTAAACAATATACCAAGTTTGAAGATGCTTTGAATTTTTCGAACGATAATGGAGAGAGATTCTTCAAGCAGCCCATGATTAGTGACCTCTGGTCGTTTGGAAAGCATAGATTGTACTAAATTGGGTACCATATAAGTGTACCATACAGTGTACCATATAATTTACCATGTAATGTACCATACAGTGTACCATATAGTGTAACATGTGCCCTGCGCTAACTTTACCCCTTTGCGATACTAATGGCCTATTTTACCCATACCACTATGGCTAATTCTCTGATATTTCTAAGTTAATGGTCAACCCTTTGATTACGCTTGTTACATTATATATTTGTCGCTCTTCTTTTTAATCCTTAACCATTAATGCTTTCGCTAGTAGCCCCAGTTTTATATGACTCCCCCCATGTTACTCAAATGATTTATAAAGCAGCTGTTGTTCTCATTGGTACAAAAGTATTTGAATATTTGTTCATTCTTTTGTCCATGAGCTTTAATCTTAAAACCTTTCTCACCGTATGCTGTTAACTTGAGATATCTAATTGTTAGGCCAAAAAGAATGTTGATTTTTAGACCTTATTTGACAAGTAATCGTTTTGTAGTAGTTATAGCAACTTATTAACACGTAGACAATACTTTTATCTTGAATAAAAATTATTAAAAAGCTAGTCATAACTTTATACCTGGATTTAGGAGCAGTATAATATGTGAAATGAAATAATTATTTGTCTTTAATGGCGTAAAAGTCATCATAATGTTAAAATTTGTCTCATTTAGTACGTGGTGGAGTTGCTCGTGGAACTAGATTGGCGGGAGGTAAGCGAAAGCCCCTTCTTCTCTTCGCCGTTAATGTAAACAGGGTTGCCACCAAATCAGGAAAAATCAGGAAAAATCATGAAATTTGTTTTCAATCAAGGAAAATCAGAGGGAAAAGAAAGATGTATTGGAAAATCAGGGAAATGTTAGAGCTACTGTTTCACTTTTTCTATACTCAGCCTCGCATCCAGTCGAGTTTGACAATTGTCAAGTTTTCCCCCTTTTTATTGCGATTCGTTCTGTGATGTCATTTTGAAGTGCAGTTCCGTATTTTATGGAACCAGAAGTTTGAACATCAAAAAAGAGTCAAGGCTCATTCCCAGACCCCAGATCTGTGGGAAGAAATTATGATAATATCAGGGGAAATCAGGGGGGGAATGAGTAGCATTTCGCGAAATATATTAGGGAAAATCATGGAATTTTGTCTTGAAATAGCAGTGGCAATCCTGTGTAAATTTAAGCAATTCACGCGCTTCTAGGTAGCAAGATGTCAAATCTTGATTCAGCGTAGGTATAGTGCAATACCGTAAAATTCCGAATATAAGCCCCCCTCCCGATTGTAAGCCTCCCTCCTGGATGTAAGCCCAGGGCTTACATTTGGGCTTCTGTGTTTATAGTTAGGAGAATGAATGAACATTGACGGAGCATAAAAAGAGCTTCTGAATTTACTCAAGTCTGCCAAAAAATGCTTGCAAATATCTATAGTTACATAGCTTACATTTGGGATTTTATGTGTATTGCTAGGATAATGAATAAACATGGACAGAGCATATGTGGGCCTCTGTATTTACTTGTATTCTTTTGGGAAGTTTTGCGCATTAAAAGTTGTTATTAGTGCCTCTTGGACTTTATATTGTGAAGTGTTTGGCATACACAACTCATCTGTTAACCCAAAAGGCCCTCCTATTATAAGCCCCCCAAATATAAGCCCTTCTGAATGAAGGCCCCCAAAAATGCTTAAAACCCCCCAATATAATCCCAGGGCTTGTACTGGGGATTTTATGGTACCGTAATAAGATGACATATTTAGTAATTCGTTGATTAAATTTCATCTCAGCAATTATTTCATCAATTGGAAAATTCAATATGATTAACGAATGTATTTAAATGGATATTTTAAATTCCTTAAATGCATTAAATGTTAACTTTTATAACTTTAAATTTATCAATTAATTTCATCAGGAATGCTTTGTTTATTTCAAGTGTTTTTTTGTTTTTTATTCAATCTTTTCAATTCAATGTAATGACGCAGTAGCCTACTTTTCATTATGAATGTCATATTGCACAAGGTGAATGATGTATACTTCTATGTTTTCTTTGCAGTAAGAATGCCGGTTCAAGCACCACGAAGTATAGGACGAGCAGTAGTGACTCACGTACCCGCAGTAAGACCCGGTGGCCCAGCTCAGGGACCCGTATGTTTTTTCATAGAAACTCTGATAAACCATCTCAGATTCATCCACTCGATCGATCAATATTTCCATCAAACTCAGTAGCAACCATTCTCAATTGGAATTGTCACATTCGAAAGAAGAACAAGCCCTGTTTTGATTATCAAGTTTGGAAATTAAATCTTCGTTTTATCATCAACATATTCCCTGCCAATGAAACACCAATCATCACCACCATCATAACCATCAATGCCATCATCATAAACCTTCATCATTATCATCATCAATCATCAATCATCGTCACCATCATAATAATCATCATTACTCCCATTTCGCCCCTGAGGAGGACCTGTGACTGTCCTTGGGTTCAGTTTTCGCCTGTCATTTGTTTAAAAGAGGTGATCGAGTCGGCTACACTCAATCCACTCTGTAACCCCAACAGTTACTAGGCAGGGCTGTAGCGTAAGCCATTGAGTCTGCTTTTCACTGAATGGGGCCTGGTTGGACAGTTTGCCACAGGTCATCAACATCTGCCCTAGTTCTGAATCTCTGCGATATAAACCACTATCAACTTAAGGGCAGCTGTCTCTCTGTGCCCGCTTGCCACCACGTGGAGGTCTCCAACCATGGGCTAGCCATCATCATCATCATCATCATCATCATCATCATCATCATAATCATAATCATAATCATAATCATAATCATAATCATAATCATAATCATTATCATCAATGCCATCATCATCAATCATCATTATTTGCGTCATAATAATTCATTCTCTCAACATCCAGGCAGTCTTATTCAATGCCACACTAACAATAAATCTATTATACTTAACACCATCCATCCTTTTCCATAACACTTATTACTTCATCTTATTTATCAGAGGTTTTTCATTCATTCGGTTTGTCAGAGGTTTCATAATCATTACATACTTTTAACAACTATCGTTATCAACATTCACCTTCAATCGTTATTATATCATATTCTTTTTTTAAAGTAATGTCATAAATCTTATAAGCTATATTTACTTAATAGTTAATACAATTTTATATTTGAGTTTAATTGCGGTCGTCTGTATGTCCCATTGTGGAAGTTTTGTGGCTAAGGCGTAGACGTGTCTAACACCTGAATAGTTAATTCTTGGATTTACGTTCTCTGTTTAAGATCCTAGTAATAGCTAATGAATCCTTTTCAACCTTTTATGGTTTAGCATTTCACGGTTTTCATGGAATGCTTCTGACCATAAAATTTTTTTAATTGATTTATCCTGATGGATTCGTCAAGTTTTCTTCTCATGAATGCCACGTATTCCACAACAAGATTAGAGCTATTAACAATTTTGATTCTTCATTAAAATGAATTCAAAGTTTTTTGTGCAACCCAGCAGCTTTTGTGTAGACAGTTTTTAGCACTAGGGAGGCATCCATGAAAGATGTCCACACCCGGGGGGGAAAGGAGGGGGGTTTTGCTGTAAGTGGACATCCTTTTCAGTTTGGTCGCTGTAAGAGAGAAGAGGCCATTTAAAGGTCATCTTATGATCATCTTCCTGTGTTAAAGATTGAAAAATACAGAAGCAAACAAGAATTAAGTTCAGTATGCATGACTTTTTCAAGAAGTTGTATTTCTCCATATTTTTGCAGCTCTTTATTTATCTTCTAACCCAGTGTCCGCACGGACAGGGGGCGGTGTCCGCACGTACAGGGGGAGGGGGTTGTTGAGCAAAACCAGACAGATAGGGACAGGGGGGAGGAGGAACTCGGAAAAATGTGCGGACATCCTTTATGGATGGCTCCATACAGTGATTGCAAAGAAAATAAATCAACAACAACTAACGTTGCAATTTCAATCTTTCCATTTGTTTTTGATATTCTATGTCCGATTTTCGTCATACTTGCGTTGAGATCTTTCTTCGGATGTTTGTGTACTAGGTCACTCTTTTCCAGAAGCTTCTCCATGTAATTTGATGGTACTTTTGCTACAGTCAATTTTAAAACTAGTTTATTAAAATACCATATAAAAGGATTTTCCATAATTCTGGCATGGACCATCGTACCATATCTAGTATTGGCAACATCCCTAGGTCATAGAGATGGAATAAGTGTGTTAACCATATTAAAGTAGCGCGAAGCCGAAAATAACTTCCGTGTTAGCTGTTATTAAGTAAAATCCCTTGGAGTATAATTCTTTTTAGCCATTTTAAACCTCAGCATTAATTTATCAGCAATGACAGTAGCCGGATATAATTGATAATTTCCTTTGTTGTTAGCGTGCCGAGCACATTGCTGTGGCGACATCATCTGAGGTACCACGTTTTTTATGTATTCTTTTCGTGTCTTCTTTTCATGCTTTAATGCTCATGACGCAATCATTTTTGCCTTGGATGTGGACAATCAAAAGGACTTAAAACGCAAAGATGTATTAGCCCCCCTCCATCCCCCCATCCTCGATTCTTGTAACTGCTGTTTATTTCATGCTCGTACTTTTTGTAGCTTCTTGAGAATGACACTCGTGAATGTTCATCCGTTTTTAATTTGCCTTCCTTTTAACGGCCTTTTTGTCGTTAAAGTAGCAAGTGGTTCCTATTACGAAATATCCACCCACCCCAGGCTCCCATTTTCAACCCTGTTTAGCATTAGCTCCTACGTTACTAATTTGGCTTATTTTCTCCTGTAGCAATATGACACATATGACCCAACTTTCGATGCTGCGTATGATGCTGCCTACGCAGCGGAATCAGCGTGAGTATTTGTTGGTTCTATTGCACTTTTTCACAGATACTTATTTAGATGTTGCGAGCATTTTATCTCATAGTCATATGATTGGTGCCAAAATCGAAAACACACTTATTCATAAACTTAGTTTAGTAAACCGTAAATGACGTTATTCAGCATGACGTTATTCAGCTTAAATTTGTTTTCAAAACATTCTTCTTTTTATAAGCTATAGTAAATTACAATCTTCTCGAAAATAGAAATATTTTCCCAGATTGTGAATCGTCTAATTTTAACAATGCTACAAACACTTAAACATGTTCCAGTGATATTTCTTCCTCCTCATATTTTTCCTTTCATGAGCAAGTGTGCAGTATCCGGCGTTTTCTCCAACAGAATTGGTTTCGTATTTTAAGTCTGTTCGACCTCTTTTTCATTTCAAATGGCGCGACTTTGTAGCGATAAGTGTAATGTGTTATATTCTTGGACCATGTTATCTGAAAGTTCATCGTGGGATGGCCCTACGCAAAGAATTGTGTCTGAAAGGATAATAACGTTCATAGTGAATATTTTTGTCTTTTTGCTAAACTGAACACAGTGCGTGTATTGTAGCGTAATTTTTATCTGCATCTCCAGACAACTTTCAACAGAAGTCACATTTGTTTCTAATTCCTATTTTTTGGATGTATTCTTAATTTCAGAACTGTGGTTTCTTCGCTGGTCATTACTTGTGGCCTCAATGTTGCTCGCTTTAAATGCATCATTTAGGTTTTCCAGCAAAACATATTTCTCACCGGAGATCACTTTAATCTACGACTTAATACGAAAAGAGCCTAAATCAGGGAGCTCCCAACTATTAGTCACTTTAAAAAGAGATTAAAGGAGTTCCTAAAGAGCTGATTAAAAATATGCTTGGCCACTTAGAAACACGACACCCTGGAAGAACAGCGTCCTAGGATATAAATTTTAGTTACCTACTCTTTTTATTGCTATGAATTTAGACTATTGTAAATATTACCTACTTGGAATTTTGTGTATTATGATGTAAAATCAAAAAGCTGAAGGGTAGAATCGTGTATAGATAATAATATATATTATCATATCATATTGGCGCTGCTTGCCAATGCATTGACCAGATCCCATGTGTTTTTGCTCAAATTGTAGTTCGCTAGTTTCATACCTCAGGAAAGTTTAATAAAACCATAATTTTTAACAAATATAAATGCATCTCATAAGTGGAGGTTCAATTTTTAAGTATTTATGTTTGTTAAAAATTATAGTTTTAATAAAATTTTATTAAGGTATGAAACTACTGAAATACAATTTGATACTGCTTTACAATATTAAACAAATAGTTTTATTTTTACGCATCACATCTAATGATACTGTTTTAGTTGTGGCGTTTAATGCGGCTGCGCAAATAAAACCTTTCGCAGACACATTCGCAGATCACGTGACTTATTATTAGTGGTGATTTCTAAAAGTTTTAACAAAGGGGGCTCAAGGCACAACCACGCCCATTGTTTGGGTGTGGCCCAGCTACAACTACGCCCATATATTTTCAAAGATGGAAACATGATAATGTAGTTTAATACTGATATAGTATAATCAACAATAAGAGATGCGTCAATAACCATATAGCAGTGCACAGTTGATCATAACAACTTGGAAGCAAGGCCAATAAGCTCTGACAAACTAAGGCAATGCAAGAGTTTTAGAGGGGCTGAGCCCCCTAAAATGAGCAGAAATTTTGACAAGGGAGCTCCGCCTCCGTGAGCCCCCCTGAGCTCCCCTAGAAATCACCCCCTGCTTATTATCTGCTTCTTTTATGACCCCCTGCTTATTATCTGCTTCTTTTATGACTATTAATTTGTGTTTACAGTGATGATGTTTACTACGGTTATTCTGCTGATGCCTACGAATACGGTAAGCGTTTCTTATCGATGCTTTTCACTTCAGTTAGGAGTTGATTCAGATTGTTGTGTCCTAGGCGCCGTTTCGTCGTTTTCATGCGACATTCAATTCCTCTCCCATATGCATTGTTTCTCACAAGCGATAGGGTATCTATGTTAATAAGATCATTCGGCAGCAATTGTCTAGGTCGCTTCTCCTTCGTTGTGGCTTATGATATGGGATAGTGGATGCACTTCAGCGACTTCATGCGTAATGACAAATTTGGTTTCTCTGTTGGAATAGAGAAGAAGATTCCTTAAAGATTTACTTAGCACCGCTTGAGAAATTGTCATAAAGTCGTTGACTATGGCCAGTATACTTGATTAGTTACTGTCTCGAGAAATGTCTTGTTTGATGGCAAGAGCAAAATGCAATAGCTATTTTTGTAAATGAGAACCGGGTCTTAGAAGCTGCGCTTATGCAGAAGTTTACACATTTTAAGAAGTATGCGACGCACAGCTAGAATTTGATGTGAAAATAAACTCCCAGTTGTTCCTAGTCAGCGAAAAAAATATAATTGGATATTTTGTAATACGTTTGCAAATTAAAAAACGTAAAAAATCATCCATTAATCTTTGTATTTGCTGTTATGCTAATATTTGTTTTGTTCTTCTTTCATTTGTTACCTTCATTTGTTTTAACTATTAGTATTAATTCATCTTAGCGTAATTTATTCTAAGTGTGAAATTAGCAATGAAATTACTTCGATTTTTGATAAACTGTTTTGCTACAAATTTGAATAATTTTGTAATGATCATTTATATCGTTTGTAAATATGTTAAGGGTTATGCGTAAAGGATTTTAACTTAAAAATAAGTCTACAGGTTTTAAAAGTTTTTTGAAAAGACGTATGGTCCCAAAATGATCTCAAAATTTTCGTTTAAATTTCAATTTTCCTTTTAACAAAGTAGTAATTTCATTTTAATTGAAATCTTCTTTGAATTTCAAAACTGTTTATCGATAACTGTTTCTAAAAAATTATTTTTCCCTTAATCCAAATTTCATGTTGAATATTGTTTTAATCTCCTAAGTCTGAAGAACTTTTTCCATACTAGTAAAACTGTTTTTTGCGCTTGGTGGGAGCACACAATAAAGTTTAAATGATGTTAAAACTCTTGAACGAAAGGCATGAGGAATATCATGATGTTAACACTTATTTGTAATAAGTTAAAATCCTATTCTCATAGTCCTATTTACATTACTGACATTTATGATATGAGGACATTCAGATAAGCAACACAGTTTTATTTCACTCCCGAAGTTTTTCTTATTTAAATATTACATTTTATGGCTAGTCCAAATGTATGATCCAGACATTTTGTTGATCCAGATGTATGTATTGCGAAAGCATCAAACTATGAACTTTCATTTAAGTATCAAATATTCGGCGCTATTCGGCTATTCAACTAAGCATCCGCTAGAAGAGCTTCGAAGGAAAAACGCTTCGAAGGGTCGGTGATAGAAACTGTGTTGCTTAAAGTTTTGTTGTGATTTTGAGTCATTTTAAGCTCTAACTATTCACCTTCATAAAAATTTTCAAATTTCATTGAAATGTACATGAAAGCTCAAAAATAAATAACATCATTTATAAGGTGAGTATACGCATTTGATTTAATTTTTCCTTATTAAATAACATTATTTTAATGTTCTGTTCTCTTCAACATGTCAGCTCCCACAAGCAGTGCAGGGTATCAGACCACATCAACATTTAAAGCTCAGCCAGTAAGGCAAATGAAGAGGGTTGCCAGAGAAGCAGCATACCCTTATTGATTTTAATTAAAAGTTATTGTTAAATGGACCAAGCCTAAGATTCTTATCTTGAGTACCCCGACTGTGTAACTTACACCTACTGTTTAATACGCGTGTCATTTTGCGGATTATCAGTGGTTACTCTTGTTGCAAAACTTTGTGGATGCTACATGTGGTATAGATTACCGCGTTGTGACCACGTGTTATAGAACATTAACGCACCAACCTTCGATAATATTAAATTCAGCTTATTCACTGTCCATAAGGAGACTGAATTGCAATGCAAACTATCAACTGTTCTCTTCTCCTTCCGGAATTTCACCATTTTGTTGCTCATCGTAGGTTATTCTTAACGTTGAGCAAAGGAGTATATTTCAGAGTTTCGGTTCAACTCTGCTATGATGTCTCGTCTTGTACCATGCTTTTTTATAACAAGAATCCTGATTGATACTTAAGTCCTAAGGTTTTGCAGAGTTTTGCATCAAGAGAGCAGTCTGTGTTCCGCAATTGCACTCTGTCGTTCAACGGTATTTAACCTTGGTATTATTAAAATAACTTTTATTGACCATAAGTGAGCCTGCATTGACACCTGATGTATTGCAACTACAGAAAAACCTGTGTGACACTAGGGTTTTACCTTAAAACCAGACCTTACCATTCAATTTCACTTCCGTTTACTTTTCATATCCTTAATGTGATCGTGTTTCATAAATTTCTACAATACTATATAATCTGTTCAACGTTTTAAAAGTCGTAATGAAAGTAGTTGGTTCAACGGGTTAACATTTGTGTTACACTGTGTTACACTGTGTTACACGTGAATTATTAAACCTTAAATACAACATTCATCAACTTTCTTTTTACTTACTGTTAATCATTTTTCAAATTTCAGTCAATTATTTTAAAAGTTCTTTTTTATAAATACATCACCCCTTATTGGATTAGCATTTTAACAGTTTGAAATTCAAAAGTAAGATTTTGGTTCTAATGTTCTCATGCATTAAGTGTTTTGACGGAAAGATTTTCAGCGGATAATTTTTAGGTATAAATGATCTATCACATTTCATTCCTTGATGCTACTCGCAGTAAGTTTATTAATTTAATTTTTACGTATTTGTCATCGGATGATTATTTTGCTAAACATAAGAAAGATAAGAAAAGTTGTTAAAACAAGTGAAAATTGAAGTATTTAAAAGTTCATATGTTAAAGAAGCCTTTGAAGTGTAAAAGAGTAACCTGTGTATTGTTGTCTGAGCTGAACATTGATCAAGAAAAAGTAATTCCTAGATATTATTCTTAAAATTTTATTTGTTCATTATAAACATTGCTGAGATCTTCATGAGATATATAAATTAGTAACTTGCGTAGTTTTTCCTCATATGAATTCTGAGGTGCTATAAATATGCAGAATGACGTCAATAAAGATCTTCTTGGTTTAAATATCTACATGGGTTTTGATGTTTATTATAAACCATTAAAGGTTTAAAGACTCAGATTTAATCCTCTAATCTGTTGCTAACGAATTCATTTTCATTCAAAATCCAGATGTGAACTTAACAGTTAAAGGTAAGTTATTGTCACCATTGGCAACTTCAATGAGCTCATGTCTATACAACAACTCAAGGACCTTACTGCATATCTCATCAACACCACCTAATCTCATTTCGCTCTTTCTTCTTTCATCTGGATCATTCATCAAGATAGTTGACTTCAACTCCAGTTTACGCCAAGTTCCCATGCTATCTTCCCTCATGTGAAATTTTCCTCACACCCATTGCATCACATATTTAGGCTCGTCACTCATAACACTTCATATAACTATTAAATCGTGTTCTTTTGTTTAGCTAAATTCTATTTTGTCTAACTGACATTTAAGTGCAAATCAAGCCATAAACCCAATGTACAACCACTTATACATCGCTAAATTCAAACTATAATAAAGAAAGACTTATATACTTCACTTAAACAACTTCATATTAGCTCATCGCAGGTCTCGGTACACAATAAACTCTGGTTTGACATTCCCTACATGGCCTAAAATGCAGCTCATTTCAAATGATGAACATTATTACTACGTGGTTGTTCTACGACATTAGTAACAGATTTCAAAACTTGTAATGTAGCTTAGTTTATATACAAAATTATCCTCATGAAATATTTGTTATTTTTATGCCTAAACAAATAAACCCCAAAGTAAATATTGTTTTTTTAAGGATATGAAAAGTAATAAAACTTTTGTTCCAACAAAAGTCAAATTTAAGTTGAAATCCGGTCAAATGAGATTGTGTAATTGCTTCGCTCCTCCTCTTTACGTCATAACACTTCACGGTTCAGAATAGGTTTTGCTGATTGGAATAGCAGTTGGTAAGGACAATTTAGTTACTCTTCAAAATATGTCCCTAAATGCGCCCACCCAGTCTGCTATCATTTGATCATTCGAAATCCGTGCTACAACGATTAAGAAAAATTCGTAGATCACTACAGAATGCATTTATCGTTATGAACAGCTCCGTCATCGTAAAATCTGCAAGAATTAGGCAGTTTTAAATGGTGGTCGTTTTGTTGGCAAATACTCGGGTGATCGGTGGACCACGTTTGCGTAAACTGTACGTTTTGGTTGTTGGTAACTTTTCAAGATGCATCATGTTGCATTGTATCGGAGACCTTTTGTCTTGCTATGGTGATACAATCCGCTTGCCTATCTCCTTCAATTTTGTCCCTTTTTACTTGTAGTTACGTGTCAGTAGAGTAGGCCATCTTTTACACTTCCCTCTGGGCATTTGCTAAAATAAATCATGTGATCATTAATGCTATTTAAAGCTGCCGTAAATAGTCTGGGCTCAATTGTGTTAGACAGCCAAGCTCGTGTGCACAATTCGGTAATTTGATTTGTTTAACTGATAAAGTTGGGGTCCAAGCTCGCCCTTTTATTCAATGACAATTTCTCCGATTTCACTGTCAACTTTACTCGCTGGGTAGCTGCAATAAGTTAATAAACTTTCATATCTTCCACATATTTTGATTGCAAACTCCCTTACCTAAACCGACATCTTTTATATCTTGAGTGTTTTAGCATTTCAATATAGCCGTAGTAATTTTGTACTTTTCTAATGCTATTTGTTACTATAAAATTGATAGTTAACGTTGATTTTGTTTGTTTCTCCGGAATTGTTTATGATGAACCATTTTATATATCAGTTTTGTACGTTTTGAAGGAGACATTTCATACGGGTATATTCTTAGTCTTCCGTGACGTCACTTCTTATATCATGGTATAACTGGGATATATGCAGCCTCTTTCTCGTTATTCTCACTCTTACGCAGACTGCTTTTATATTGATCAGCTTTTCGACCAGAAAAATATGTTTTCGTTCTGGATTCAACCTTGGTGTTCCATCCCATTTCCCCCAGCATTTTTTTGGGGGGCATCTTTGCTCAGGTCGCACAAAGTTTAAAAGCGCGTTTTCTTGGCCAGCTTTGCGCTTTTTCTGTGGAAAAGTACCGTCATTTTTAGAGCGTGTGTCTATTTGAATGTTATGAAATAAAATACATGTTTATTTGTAATCATTCACTTTGAAGAAGAAAGTGACAGAATTGAGTACGTAAAGGATTTTTGAATTAGTCTTGCCCCGTTGCATGGTGGTCACTACTTCTGGAAACTCCTGGACTGCAATTTACTACCTGGGAAATACAGAACTCATGGAAAGCTACTGGGATTCAATGCTTTGACATGCAATTGACATTTTATATCTCAACTACCCATCCAATTGGAGCACAATTTTTGTTTTACTCTGCAAAGGGGCATTTTCCGGCATTTTAGAGAGTATGCTACTATAGTTTTTTCTGGGGACAAGTTCACAGACGCCCATTTTCATAACATCATACTTCCATGGCCGCCCAGCTACTGAGCAGATAGACAGTTTCTGCTGCTGCGCAACTCTGCTATCTCTACATTTAGTTGACATTTGCCATGAGTTGTTTGTAACAACTAATTTGCAATGCATCATTAGCTTGGGAAAGTGATCACGTGCTCTCAGAAAACTCTTCGAAAAAACCTAGAAAAGTCCTGTAAAATTCCTGCAAAGCTCCTGAATTTCATTGGCAATTATGAATGGCCACCCTGCTTCAAGTCTTCTTAAATTCCCAAAATCCAACAGTCATGTGGGATCTGCTTATAAGACTTAAGAAGTAACTTACGACCTCAGAGGAAAAGATCTACTACTGCTACCTAAGGTTAGCGCTGTTTTAAACGATTTAAATTCAATTGCCTTCAGAAGAAGTATCCTTTGGAATCATATCTGATGAGATACAGTCAACCCAATCTATAGCCTCATTCCAAGTTCATATGAAATCATGGGATGGAGATAGATGTAATTTTAGCATACATGTTTTTTTTATAAGAAAACCGTCATTTTCCCTAAACCTCAATTTTCTTAATTTTTCCGGAAATTGAGCCTGAGATTTTCTTAAATTTTTCGTAAGAAATAAACTGGCTGAAATGGTTTACACTTTCATTACTGATATTTCATACTTAAATTTGATTTCCATCTTTAACATGTTGAGTGCAATAGCGACCAAAAATTGATTTTTGGCCTATAAAAACACTTATTTTTGGAAATTGAGCCTCGTGATTTTCTTACGATTTTCTTAACATTTTGACGATTTGAGCCTCATTTTCTTATAAACTTTTTTCTTATAAAAATGAATTTGTATGCAATTAGCTTGTGTTTCTGTTAATAGTTTGTATGAATTAGTTGCCCTTTTTTCAGCATTAATTACATTGTTTTTATCCAACTAAAAATAACTTCTTATTTTTATCATTATTATTAAGAAGTGGATATTTCCAGAAATCTTTGAAAATGAGCTATATTTACATTAATATATTTCAAAATGACATGTTCTCCATTAAAGAAGTACTAAAATTCCCTTGAAATTAATGTTTTCAAGATAAAATTATTAATTTACGTTTGGAATCAATTTTGGAGAGTTAGCACTAGTATCTAGAATATTAACAGAATTTACTCCGTTTGTCTCTTGTTCTCTTCTCTGATTTGCTTTTTATGCAAAAGGCATGGAGCGCACGGTCGACGCGAAGCGCGTCAAAAACACGAAAAGCACTGAATGTAGATCAGCAAGTTCCTATTCGCAAACGCTTTACAAATTAAAGACAAAGTACAAATTTAGGGCTGTGGGTTGTTTCATCTCCATGGAAAAACGTCACTTGTCTGGTTATTCGTCCATTACGTTTCGTCGTTTCCGAACGTTTGTCTTTCGACCTTCCTATTTTTAAACACCATGGTCATCCAATTTTTGTTTTCATACATTGTTGGCAGGTTTGTTTTTCTTCTCAGTTTCGGAATTTTCTCATAAAGACTTATAGCCGAGATTTTCTTATGCAAAACTAAAGAGGTTATGGATAAGGACAATTTTTGCATGTCAAATTTTCCGTTTCTATACGCGCACATGGCCAACTTTTGTGTTCCAAGAACAGAAACATGGCTGTCCTCATTTGTAGAAAAGTATTTGCGTTTGTGCTTCCTATGACATCCATGTTAAACCAATATTCCATCTGCAAAAAAAGTTGTTAGATCCATTGCTTTCAAGAATGTTACATCTCCGTCTACGTCAATCTTTTCTGAATTAAAAATTCTTAAGTTATATGACTTATTTCATCTCAAACTACTTCCCTTTTTGTATCAATCTGTTCACCTAATTCCCCCTACATTCTTCCACAACTTCTTTGTAACTTTAACTTCTGTTCCTCAGTATGATACAATTCAGGCTCGCAAAGGTGATATTTTCATGACATATAAATGTACTTTCCAATACGGATTAAGATCAATTGGATATGCAGGTGCTAAATCCTTGCAGCCCAAAATTATCTGTCCACGTGCTCCGCACATACGTAACGGCTTTGCACACACAAAAATCTTTACGTTTTTAAACACATATGTTCCCTGTGTGCCCTAAAGCCGTGTCCACACTACAGAACTAGCCGAGGTTCGGCCCCAAGTGTATGTTGTGCCCAAACTACAAATGACAAAATGGGCCGCGCCCAAGATGCAACACACGTGCTTGCACAAAATGTATACAACAAACTGACTGACTGCTGGCGCGAAATTTTTGTTATAGGGAAAATCCCTAAATTTGAGATTTTACCACGTGTTCTGTTCATAAGGCAATGTTGAACCTTGATGTTAAACTGTTTCATCGGCTCAAATGATTATTATCACTCCATTGTCAGCAGCAAATGCACTCATTCTTCTGATTTTCTCAAAGCAATCGCAGTAATGAGAAGAAAACTACCTGCTTTCCAAATTTTTCTCACAAATTGTTATTTTCTCATCAGTTTACTACATACTGTACACCTGTGCCATAGCTAATCAAAACGAGACTTGGCCCAAGTTTCTGTCCACACTATACGAATCGGGGCTCGGCCTAGGCCGAACGCTACTCAAAACCTGGGCCAAGTTAGCCTAGGCCGAGCCCAGGTTTTTCGCGTCCACACTAGCATTGGCCAGGCCCAGGTTTTCGAGAATTTGGGGCGAGCCAGTGTAGTGTGGACACAGCTTAAGTTTTAAAAGCGACATTTGGTCAGTCAAAATCACGTGGGTGACGAACTTTGATTGGCAGAATTTTTCCGGTCAGGTCACGTGGGTGTAAAAACTTGATTGGCATGATTTGCTTATCGACAATTGATTTTATTGTTTATGCTCAAATTCAAACGCTTGTGATTTTAAATGTGAATTCACTGGTGTCGTGATCTTTTTCTTTCTTTCTAGTTGTCTAAATGGCATTTTTTCTGAATCTGTTGTCTTAGATCCATATGAAATTGCTGAATTTTATGAGCAGTGATCAAATTTCATGATGACAACTCACCATGTAAGATGGATTTTTTTAATCAGTTTTTATTTCATGAATTTTATCTGCTGGTTGCTTCAAAATCCTACGATTGATGTGAGCCTTTAATTATGGCATGATCGACTAAGCTTTTGATTTTCTTTAATAAATGTTTTATAGTTGGTTTGAAACTTTGATATTTATGACAGCTGAAAGCCACATTGTACCCACAAAGTCGGATTTATGTAGTTCACAGAGTACTTTGAAAATGGCACCGCTCACACCATAGAGAAATTAGAAATATATCATTTTTGATTTAGTATTTGCAGTCACGCTTTTCGATGCACTTGAGATAGTTTTCGGTTCCAAAGAACGATGAAAGAATTTGACTTCTATGAAGAAATTATCACTGCTTTCATCTTTCTCCAGATGATGATGGTAACTCTGCTTGTCATAATTTTTCAAGCCACCCATGCAGAATCCGGCGACGCTATCACCCTTCAGAAGAATCGAGGTCATGCAACATGGAAGAAGAGTATTGTGCATGACATAGCAGTTGACCAATTTGATGGCAATAACGGGCCACCTCTTGATCAGAACAATAAGCTGAAGAAGGTGAAAAACCAACGTAAAAAAACCGGTAAGCTGCCCGAATCCGTGAAGAAAAGAACGGGCAGATTGGTCAACAGAGCTCATCATCTCCTGAAAGTTAAAGATTATAACGTCACGAGTTCAGTTGAAAGCGAAGCTGGAAGTAAGTAATAATGGATTATGATCCTGTTAGAATTTAGTTATGTGTTTCTTGAATAAAATAGAAAAGTAGGGAAGGATTGCCATCGAATGAACTATTGATATGAAATTATCGTGATGGTGATTATGATGATTGTCTTCATTTTGATGATGATGATGATGATGATGATGATGATGATGATGATGATGATGATGATGATGATGATGATGATGATGGTGATGATAATGATGGTGATGGTGATGTTGATGATGATGATGATGATGATGATGATGGTGATGATGATGTTGGTGATGATAATGATGATGATGGTGATGATAATGATGATGATAATGATGATAATGATGGTGATGATCATGCTTGGTGGGATTGTTATCAATTACACGTGACATATATCTTATCATGTAATGTATATTGATTCTTTCGATTCCGTCGATTCAAATTGATCAATGATCAGAAATCATTGATTGTAGCTATGATGGAAATATCAACAGTTGGAAAGGACCTTGTGACAATTAGAGGAGTGGGTGCTGATAAATACATTTGCATGAACGGACAAAATGGGCAGATGTTCGCGAGAGTAAGTTGTTGAAATATGAAACAGATGCTTTTCTCTCATTTGAACGTCGCTTAGAAGGAGCATTGTTACTATATACCGTATCAACTTTGACCGTGGGCTAACAATTGTCAGTTTTTCTTCTGGCTCAAAACTATGATTGTGCTCGGGAAGATGTTGGTATGCATTGCTGCAGAGAGCTTTTTTGATTTACTTTTGATTTACTTTTGATTTACTTATAATGACATAGTTTACGGGCATTTCTATCGATTTTGCTCTTAAAAGACACTTCAAGTTTAAACCATTGTTGAGTATCCTGTGGTAGAATGACATGTATCGAACAATGTCATGCTAATTTATGCATGATTAGCAACCCCTATTGCGAAATTAATGTCCGTTAATTTAATAAGATTTGTCAAAATTATTGTCTAATGTTGGTGTACTTTGTTTTCAGGCGTCACCAAATGATGATTGTATTTTTAGAGAATATCTGGAAGGAAATTTTCACTCGACTTTCAGACTGAATAATGAGAACTCTCCTTGGTTCATTGCAATCGATAGTAGCGGAAAGTTTATGCTTAAAGTGACAAAAAAATTGGACTTCTCTACGTTTTTTCAACTGATTTCATGAAATGGAATTCGTCTGGACTACATACTGCATGTATATATTTAAATATAATGGTTTTTGTATACATGAATTTTGTAGTAAGCAAACATTTGAAGATACATGTATGTTGATATAGAAAAGGTTTGTTGACCAAGCGTAAAGGTGAAGTTGGTTTCTTATAAGGGTTCTCTTGTACCAAAGCTCCAAGTCAAACCATCATTAAGTTACCAACACACTAGGGATGCAACGACAGGATCCATGACGGCTTACACTCTTCTTAGCAAAAGAACACAAATGCGTTTTTTCACAGTGGCCTCTGTGCAATAGAGAGTGTTTCACTAATACCTAAGAGACGTTGTCTAAAAGATTTTCCGGGGGGCTTTGCTCCCTAGCGTTATTCTGTCTTCCGTGGGTAGTAATGGCGGTGAATGCCATTGGATTTTCAAAGGTTGAAACCTCCCGCGATAAATCTCCTGCGATAAACCTCCCGCGATAGACCTCCCGCGATAGACCTCCCGCGATAAACCTCCTGCGATAAACCTCCCGCGATAGACCTTCCGCGATAATTCCGGCTGCAAACCGCCCGCGAGATATTTCTTGCGTTTTCGAATCTATAAAAAAGTATTCCAAGGCCATATCTTCTTTAACAGAAGTCTTTGTCCTTTTTCACATTTCAGTGCTGCATCATCCATGGTCCTAACAGATTTTAAATTTTTTTGGAAAGTTATGGAAATTGAAGTTACCATTTTCCAGGACCTGGAATTTTGGATAAATGAAAATTTCATAATGGCTATGGAAAAGTTTTGGAATTTTTGTTTGGGAAACTAATAAAAATATCCTTAAATGGATGTAGCTTTGTTTCGTGTCAAACCCATTATATGTTACTTTTGTTCATTTTACTGTTTATAATACAAAACATATTACACTAGAAAGTCAAAACATATTGGGTTTCAAAATGCGAATTATTATGAGTTTCATGGTTTTGGAATTTGGATGTTTGCTTTTGGAAAATTGTGGATAAATTATGTAAATTGTTTTTAAGAAGCTTTTATCTTGTTTATCCCATTTCGCCCCCGAAGGGGGCCTAGGACTGATCCTGGGGTCAGTTTTCGCCTGTCATTTGTTGAAAAGAGGTGATCGAGTCGGCTACTCTCAATCCACTCTGTTACCCCCAACAGTTACAAGGCAGAGCTGAACCATTAAGTTTGTTCCAACCCTGATCATCATAAACATCATCACCAATTGCAACAATTGAATTGTAGCAATATTATCACACAAACGCAGAATAAGCAGCGCGTTGCATTCGATGTTAAGACTTACTCTGTGATGTTAATTATGTTGTGATGCCTTGCGCTCTTTCCAATGCTGACTTTCCGTGTACTGACGGTTTCTCTATTTTAATTTTCCCGCGGTTTTTTCCATTGGAGCAATTTGCTCTTCTTACAGCTGTCTCGAATAGGCGGGGGGAGGTCCTTATTTGTGGGGGTTGGAAGTTTATTGCCAGCAGAACAGTAGATTGAAAACGAGGTAGTTGAGGCTGAGCTTTGAGATAAGGCAATATGGCGGTGCAGTGCAGAAGGTAGTGATTGAAGTAATGAAACTGATAGTCGGCAAATGAAATGGTTTGCACCAAATAGAAAGGAAGATGCTGAATTCAGACGTTGAATTACAAATCAAGAACAACTGCCCATGGGTAAAGCTACCACAGAGCATCAAGCAGGTTGGTTTCCTCATGCCGTTGCATATGTTTTCCACAATGGATAATCATTATCATAATGCGTATTTGCTTACTTATCGGTTATTTGCATATGACCAAGAATTACTCGCATTCCTCGCCATACTTTGTGTGGCCATTTCATTGCTCTTTCTTAGCGTTGAGAAGTTAATGATTATTTTGTGCTTTATGCATAGTTTAAAACAATTATTTTCGAAGACTTTGATGCCAATTACCAGAGATTTACGTTATGCACTTAAGTTGAGGTTTATTGTGCTACGAATTCCATGACATTCAGAAAGTATTGTTTCAGACCAGTTTCTTTCAAAATGCGTTACAATTAAGCCGCCATATTGAGAACGATATTTTCCCTGTGACCTGTTATTTTCTGCGGATGCTTTAAGGTGGAAGTATTTTCGATTGTTTCTAGACCCTTGGCAATAATTCAAGGCATTATGATAAATGTGTATTTGACTACAGCATCAAGAATCAACTTCGATATAAAGGAAATATTGGTAAGGCTAATGTTACGTTATGGGGCAGTGCCCCCCACACTTTTCACAAATTTGTGTGTAATGCGCCACTTATCTACCTGCATTGTTGCCATTTTTTGGTTTTGAGGATACCCTGAATGCATGCCCCTTCTATTTTATGAATGTGCCTCTCTGGTAGATGAAAAATGTTTTTCTGAAAATGTTAGATAAAATACTGATGTTTTTCAATATGGACATGAAACTGTGGTGGGAAATTCCAATTATAAATCAACTTTTTTCTGCAGTAGGCTCAGTAGAGGGAGACAGTGTTTATTATAGAGGGCAGATGAGGATTGAACTTGATAATTCCTATGCAACACTTTGAAGTATCCTTCATTTGCTTAGAATTTATTTTTGCATTTTTTTCTTTTTGTAAATTATCTTGTTTATTAAATATTTTGCATCATTTTTTTATCAGTCCGTCATGTGAAAAAAGATGAAAGAAAATATTATGAAGACCTAGTGACGTACAGCCGACAACATCTTATGGTCAGTTTGCATTGAAAATTATTCATTTAAAAGTTTGTTCTTGTTAGCTTCTTCTTGATATTTGATGAATGATTTTGGAATGATTTTTGTACTATATTTTGATAGTTTTATTAGTAGGAATGATTAATGTTTTGACTTTCAACAAATCATTATTTTTCCTATTTTGTCACATTTAATGAATGCTGAAAGCCAAAATTTTATCATACAGTATTCACAGTATTGTTCTTCACTATATTTTTTATTTTAGTTTTCTAATATGTTAATTTCCAGTTATACCCCTACCACATATCAGATGTGATTGTGGAAGGGTTACGGATAACTCCATTTGCATACTATGTTGAAATGATGCTTAACATAATTGGACAAGAAAAAAGCTATGATTCGCTACCAAATTTTACAGCAGCAGATTGTAGGTTTTGTTTTTGCCTTTAATCTTCTTATATGTTTCAATATTGCATTTACTCTCTGACTATATTTCTTGGCCTACGTGTGAGAATCCAGTATTCTGTACACAGAATGCCATGGGTTGAACTTCTGATTTGTTTTAAGATAATTTCTTCCAGTCTTGTTTTGCTTCATAGTAAGTATCATTTGAATAAAAATCAAAGCTTTCTATTATATTGAACTAAGTAGATGTTAAGAAACTCAAATCATATAGCCTCTTGTATGTGTAATGTACCAGTCAGTATTTTTGCTATTCAAGTATGTAACAAACCTTTAGCTTAGATAGTTCACTTCCTATGGTTCACTTATAGCCCATAGGCTACAGCACTGATTAACCAAGAGATTAAATCAAATATTCATGTATGGGTTTCATAGTGTCAGATATTAATTTATTCTAAATATTATTTTCAGGCCTAAGACTTCTTGGAATTGGAAGAAATCAATACATAGAAATAGTCAATCAATGCAAATCATCAAAGGTTTGTTTTTTTTGAAATTTCCACTTCATTGTTTATTGTATAAAGACTCTTTTCTGTAATGATACATTCAATAGAGTGCAAACATTGAATTCAATTGAAGCTTTCAATAGAATACAAACATTGCTTTATCATCAGAAGGGCCTTCTTTATGAACCATCCTTTGTATATACCATCTGTCTACTCACTAAGTTGTCTCTAAAATTAACATCTGGTTTGTTACAAGATTTAATAGGCAATTTTACTATCCCTTTTTGAATCCAGAAAGCTGATCAGTCTTCAGAAATGTACTGCATTTTCTGTAATGCATTTAAAAATATAATGTGGTCAAGCAGGACCAGCTGAGAGTTTTTGAAGCAGAACTTTTCTTTCTGTAATTTTTTACATTTGCAAAAAGTTTTTTGTAGTTGATATTTGTTGATATTTTTCCTTTTTGTTTTACCAGCGGCTCTTCAAGCGCAAACCAGCTAGAGAATTATTACCTTCCAAACCAGTTCCACAAAAAGTTATTCAGCCGTGGTGGAAGGTTCACACAGGTTTTATAACTGAAGATGACATTAAGGTATAATTTTGATTTTTTTATCAGCTTCCTGCACTTCCAAGAATATGATGGATCATTATTGCAATTTAAAGATGATTGTAGCAACTTAAAGATGAGATGGAGAAATAGTTCTGTATTGTGTATGCTGATGTTAACTATATTAAGTTCAGGATTTGCTAACACTTTTACCACAGTTTTGGTATATTGTACATAGAGTGGTATGATTCACTATTCTCCTTATGTCCATCAAGCTAAGCATTTGAATTGTTCAACCAGACAGCTCTGTGCATTAGAGAACTGTACCAAATTCTGTGTTATTGTTGATAGCATTGAACCTTCCTCTTTCTGCTTCAAAATTGTGCTATTGTATTGTCTTTCCAGCTATGTCTATGATATTTTAATGATTTGCATAATATTACATATATAAATATTTATTTGCATTTACTTCCAGCTTTATTTTGTGTAAGCAATTTGATTTGCTCCACACAAATATTCTGTAGCTTAACCTGCATTTTCCATTCCTAATTATTTACATATTTTTGTGCATTCCAGATGTGCTCTGAAAGTGAGCATAGTGTTATTGATAAGCTGATTGATGGGGAAACAAACCTTTGTGGTCACATAGATAAGACCATTTTATTAAGTGAGTAGTGATTCCAGTTGCTTAATGATTGTCAATCAGTCAATCAGCCAATAGCTATTGTTTGTGTATTATTATGTTGGTAGATCAGCTGATTCATCAATCTTTCCAGGAATTACTCAATTGCTTAATAATAAATCACTCAAACAATTACTCAATCAATTACTCAATCAATCAATCAGCAGACTGTTGAGTATATTATTGTGTTGGTAGATCAGTTGATTATTATTTCATTCAAACAATTGCTCAGTTCTTCATTAGAAAGAATCCAAGCAGAGACTTATCTAGCTAATTTAGCATCAATCATGTTGATCAGAAGTCTTCATCCTTTTATCTGAAAATCAGTTTATGAGTTATAGTTTGTGAAACATTTGATTAATTTGATAAGCAAATAGGTTGATTACACGGTCTTTATCTTAAAAGAAACATGTCTATAAGAAACATGAGGAAGAAGTTAGGCAAAAGTTAACATGAATAGGCTGAGTTTCAAATCTAAACTTGAAAAAAGACTGTTCTCACAAGGCAACTTTTTATCAAACAAGAATGAAAATAGAGGAGCACCCATTACTTGCCTCTCAAAACCTGCAAGCTTTTTTTCTTGCATTGTGGTTGCCTAATCTGGATTGCTATTGCTATTGGAAGTCTTTAAAATTTAAGAAGCAATTGAGAAACATCTAAGACTGGCTTTGACAAAATATTATGTGAATTTAATCAATCAGTTGGTCTATGAATGACATTGATTGCCTAGTGATTTGATGATTGATGTGATAAGGATTCAATGATTATTGCCTAGGGGCTCAATGAATTATGTAGTTCAATGATTTATATGACAGAATAATCATTAATTGCTACAATTGTTCTTAGGTCTTTACAACAAGGGTTTGATTTATTTCAATATTAATGTGGATGATGATGATTACATTGTTGGTAAGATTTTTGTATTTTCTTTTTCAGTTCTTGATTTCATTCCACATTTGTTTTTGAAAATTTCAATTTTCATTCAGAGAACTTTCTTTCAAGTTGCCATGATCTTTGAGTTAAGTTTTTCATGTAAACTTAGGCTTATGATCAGTATTTAAACCACGTGACTCATGATAATTTCTTTCCTTAATCCCATGTCAATATACTTTCAAACAAAATGTACAGATCAAGAAGTTCCGTTTTTACTGTTCAATTTTGCCCTCAGGATTAAATCATCACTTTGTCGTCATTTGTGTCCCTGCATCCTTCCTCCATCTTGCAGATAAAACACATCGTCTTGTTCATCTCTTTTGATTCTGATATGATATGTGCCTATTCTCTTGCGCCATCCTGTACCTTTCTAATTTCTTTCAATTCCAAATGACAGATTCCAAGTAGTCTTCCTATGTTAATGAAGAAAATTTCATTTTTAGTCCCACCCTTGGAAAATTTTGTAATGAACAGAGTTCTTGGTGACTACATGGAGACGATGCTTTACAAAATATTTGTATCAATTGATGAACAAACTCAAATATCTGAGGTGAGGATGTGTTTTATTCGTCATTGTAACAAAACTTTGGAGAAGAGGTATTTTGTCGATAATTGAAAAAGTTGAGATGAATAATAGGAATCAAAACACGTTTAACGGAGACACTCGCAGTTCTTTGGTATTTATTTGACAGAATATTGTGATACGAATTCAAAGTCCACACAATACAAGGAAAATAAAATCTATATGCCAAGAATTCTCATTTCCACTCTATTTCACCTGGTTTAATTTAGAGTGCTTTTTTATAATTAATATTCATGGTTTAATGTTTTTTTTGCTCATGAATTAAGGTTTACGTTTATGTATCCGCTTATGAATTAAAGTTTATGTCGCTCATGAATTAAAGTTTGTCACTCAAGGGTGAAATCACATTATAATATCTATCTTTTTTGTTGTCGTCTTACTGCCTAAAGTTATTCTGAGGCAGCGGTTTCCAGCATCAAAATTTAATTCATATTTTCTAAGATTTTTATATCGATCTTTGTTGTGTTTAGCTTGCCCAAGTGCTTGAGATAGATCTTACTCTGGTAAAGGTAAGCTTTTTAAGACAGTTTTTCCACACCACTTTTCTTATTTTGAGACGACTTTCGTTGATTCGAAATTCATGAATAGATGTCTCGTGACGTTTTACCTTTTCCTTATTTGCTGTACTATTTTCAAATTTTTATATCATAGTTGGCTTAAATTGCATTTGCATTGACTGCGGTGTATCCAGCTACATAGAAACGATCAGAATTAACTATGTTTGACAGACACAAGCATGTAATTTACCCAGCAATGCAAATCCCAGGCATTTTTATGCAATTAGGAATCATGCATTACAGCATACTTTCTTTACGAAAATGAAGCCATTGGGAGCAGGACAGGCATGACCACTGTACAGGGGAGTAGGACAGGCATGACCACTGTACAGGGGAGTAGGACAGGCATGACCACTGTACATGTCCTTTTACCAAACAACAATAATTGATCATATGGTACAGATGTGGGTTTCTTTTTGCCCCTTGTTAGATAAAGGTAGGTTTTGAATATTCAGAAAGGCTTAGAAGGAAAGCACTGACGCCCCAGGTTGAATATTGGTAGGTTTTGGTGTACTTTCTGATAGCAAACATACATTCACAATACATAGAAGAGTAACAATAAAGATGCCATATAATAATGAAGAGAAGGATGAGACAGAAAATTGATTAGCCTTTGCTGACTCAGCCCTTTTGCTGACAGAAGCTTCTGCTACTAAGTGCTTTTTGGATAATTTTTCAGAAACTCACATGTGCCCCCTGTGGTCAGTTATTATAGCTGATTCCCGCTCTTTTCCAGAAATGATTGAGTGGCATTTATAATTCTATCATTCGTAGTTTTGTCATTCGTAGTTCTGTTATTTGTAGTTCTGTCATTCCTTCTCTGCAGACAATTCTGCTTGGAAATATTTTCTTGAATGCATTAATGATTACAAAGATCTAATTATATCATTCTTTTCCAGCGAATTTAAGATATTTTACTAATTAGTTCAGCTTTGAATGCAATATCTATTCATTATTTAAGATATTGCAATCTCGCATCCTTTTTTAGCTGCCTTTACATTCCAGTTAATTTCATATTGCTCCTACACATTATCTCAGATATTTGATATATTTTCATATCTGCAAAATAAAACAATTCTTATCTTTCATTCTTCTTTTATAGCAAGCTGTAGCAGTATTTTGCCGTCTTGGCCTCGCTCACAAGAAGCACGTTGACCTCGATAAACTGAATAAACTCGATCCATCATGGAGTGAAACCTCACAAACTCCACGAAGGTGAGTTCATAGGTCTTTTTCTACATTTTCTTATACATGTCTCTCGCAGATTTTCACTTCCAGAGCTTTTCTATGTTTTTTCCCTCATCTTTAGTAAGAATTTAATCCAGCAGCATGGAAATCTTCTTTTAGGTTGTAATAGAATTGCCAATTTATTCTTTAGTGAATCTTATTGACAACTATGACGTTTCTGTTTACCTTCAGTGGAACTTTCCGTTCATGCCTTTTCACTCCAATTAGATGTCTCTTTCCCTCCCAAATTTCTTATGATATATATTCATCATATCTATAATAATATTGTATAAAATTTCCTTCAGCAGTTTGGGTGGCAGCCAGTCTGATCTTTTACTGGATTTCGTTTCAAAGAGTTCGGAAGCATCTGGTACCCAGACTCCAATTTCTGACTCGTCCTCTACCACAGATATGGCGTCAGACACAGAGATTACGTCAGTCATTTCACCAGGTTGATCAATCTTTACTTGTTAGTAAAGTCTTTACTTACTGATTTAGGATCCCTGTCTCCTTTTCTTTAATGTTTGCCCATTTTTTCTCCCCTGCCGTTGCTTTTTAGCTGCAATGTTGTTTAAAATTTCTCTGGTTTGCTTGTTTCCTACCCAGATTTCCTTTTTGCAGCCAGTCAGCGGCCCTAAAAGAGCTCCTTTTGGAGTGTTACGTCTTGCACATTGAATTGATTTTTGCACATACACACAGCGTTTTGTTTATGAACAACCTTTTTGGCGTTGATTTATGACGTCAGCTTAGCATATTGTATATTCTGTGTGTCATACATTCCACGTTTTCACAATGAAATGCAGTTCATTCTCCATCTCGTATTTTTATTTTCATATCACCCCCTAGGTTTCTTCCAGCAGAACCCTAGATTTATAATAATTCTACTCATTGTGTAAAAATATTGGATTTTGTCCTTAAATGACATACGATGGTCCAGGATTAGTTGATGTATCATCACCAACCCTTATGTTCATTTCACATCTGAATGGAGGATAAAATTTCTTTTCACAGAGTCGTCAATTTCAGGGAAAAGAATTGCATTTCTATTTGATTCAACTTTAACAGCATTTCTGATGATGGGCAACCTTTCACAGGTTTCTATTTAAATCCTTAACCGTGTTGATGAATACTTTGAAAGCTTAGCTTTTGATGATGTGTTGTCTTAAGTTGCCGTATACTCAATTTGCTGCTGTTTGCTCAATTTTGCGTATGCTCAATTATCGATTACTGTTGTACCATCTATGTATAGTGCTGAAACTTTTTCGTCGCATTGTGCTTCTGAAAGCTTTCCATTCAGATTTCATTTTTCTTGCGATTCAATTTCTTTTTGGTTTTGGGATATTTATCAACTTGTACTCCCACCAGTTCTTAAACATCTTTGGTAACTTTCATTTCCCCCACCAACTGGGATGGAAAAAATATGCTTTTTTGCACCGGCTTGCACTTTTTCTGTTCACTCATTGTTGTTTCCATTGAAAGGGCCTAAAAAGGCATTCGGTTACAATGTTTGAAGTTGGCAAACTATCAGATGAATCAATGGACAGTTTGCTTCAAGAACTTGATAAGGTTTATTGACTTTTGCTAAGTTTTCCCTTTGATATCTACTTCTGATTATTGTCTCCATCTATAAGGCTTCACATCTATGTATATCTATGTTTCTACACACATATGTGTATAGATATACTTGCTTGTGAACTTGCAACTATTGAATTCAATTCAATTACTTCACAGTATATGTATATGTGTTCTTGTGCTTGTGACTATTGAATTGAATTGTAGTGATTTTTGATACTTATGTATAATCTTGTATATTTCTTCCTCTTAACGTTTTGTTTTTGCTGTTGTCCTGCAGGTGGAGAACGTCGCTGAGGGTGAGGCACGAAGATATTTTGACCACGCTGTCGTCCTGAAGAATTCAATTATGTTCTTACGAAATAACAAAGAACTGTTATCTGATGAGGAAAATGGCAACGCACTTGGCCTAGGCAAGTTCCTATGATTTTCAACTAAAACTCTTTTGCTTATTAGCGTTATTCATTGTAATATTTAGTGGCCTAATTCGTTTAGGCGTTCATGGATCAGGTTTCACCCAAGCATTTCATTTTTTAAGCAGCTTGGATTTGTCTGAAAATTGGAGTTTGATTTTGCAAAATTCATAGCATTCTGTGTAGCACTGTGTAATATTTTTCCATGCTTTTAAATAAATTCTTTATCTATAGTTCTCACATGGAAATGTTACTTTGAAAAAATAAGATTAGAATTATATTGATCCCGTGGCAGCACACGTTTCTAATGCTTCTCTGCACCTGACCCTATGGCTGCTGCTGTTGTTAGCATACGCTAGAAATTCAATTCATTTTCTATAGCTAGCAAATAGTCCCTCTGTGCATTAATAGATTCTCTTATTAGTTGGATAAGTGAATGACTTTGCAATAGAAGCTGTATTTAGATGTTTGCAATCTTGATTATTTGGGTTTTTGTTAGCTATAATATTGACCAAAGTTTCTTCAGTTCATTACACATCATTGGCATCATTTTCTAATCATTACACATCATTTTCTTTCATACCATGTAAAATCATGACCGTCTTCAGTAATACCAACTTGAAATTATTCCGTAGATTTGCTTCGTTGTGAAAGCATGAACAGTTTAGAGCCAGCTGCCTGTGCCAGGATATTGAACAAAAGATACAGTCTGTTGATTTCAATGGCTCCGTTGAGTAATGAAATCAGACCATTAACTAGTTGTACACCACCACATCTGGGACCAGCAATTCCCGAGGTATTAACGCGTTCTGCGCGTTACCTTTCTCTGTATTACTTCTGTAGATGCTGTAGTTATAGTAAAGAAAAACTGTTAAAAAGAAATCTGAATCATTGATGGTAGTATTATGCATAAAGTCACATCAGTTGCAGCGAACTGGTGGTAAGCACAGGCAAATGTTTTCAGATCTTTTATTCTCCAAGAACCGTTACAATTTTTGCAAATGAATTAACATAATTAGGCCTGGTTTTTGCTAGCAAAAGAACTCGCTCTTTTACCAACCACAAACATACATTCCCAACGTATGAAAGCGAGAGCTGGGAAGGAGCTTCCTTCATTGTTTCCACATTTCAGTTTCCACTAATTGCCCATGGATTTTTCTTTTTTCAGGTCAATTCCGTCTGGTTCAAATTATTTCTTTACTCAAAAATAAAGAATGGACCTCCAACCATACTTCTGGTTAAAGGAACGAGGATAAAGAAACTGCCATCAATCTTTAGGGTATTTCTTTAAATTGGACTTCATAATAAAAATTGTCTCACTCCATTTTGGATGTATTTAATTTCGTATTCATACTTAGTCTTTCTATCAATCTCTACATCTCTTTATATGTTTCTTCAGTAGCTATATATTCAATCGAAGCCAATGCTAACATAACACGGGGATTCCTCTAATGAAGGGGATTCCTCTAACGAAGGGGATTGCTGTTAAATAGAAAGAACTTTTCTCAATCCGTGTTGGGTTTTGCAATGTTGCAGATAAAAATAATTGCCATGTTAAGTATCACTTTAAGAAGGATTTGATAAGCTTAGCTATTGTAGGCAAACCAATGAGTTTGTTTGTTTATTTAGGATCAACTTAGCTATGAGTTGTAGAACTGTTAGAAGTGCTAAAATTCTTGTTAATATTTCAGAATTTTGAGAGGTTACAGATTACAACATGGGGTCATGACCCAGCCGTTGTTTCAACGTCAAATGTTCTCATTTCATTAAATGATGCTCTTTCACATTCGCCAGTTTTAGTTCAGGTTTGGTTGCCACTTATTCTTTTCATTTACAATATTAACAAGCGCCCTAGCTATGCATTTTGATTTAGAATTTGCTCTTCTATTGAATTATGTTGTATGATTGTCGTGATGCTTTTGTAGCTTGGAGTAGCTTTGGGCAGCCCGTTGTCATGATGAACAATGAGAAAATGAGACCTCAAAAGGAAGGTGCTTGTTGTACCATGATATAAAATAAATCTTTTAAGAGGATAATAATCACTTTAAAAATGTGATGTTGAAATAGGACCAGTTGAAGCCATCGTTGATGATGCAATACAGATATTGGAGGCAATATCAACATGGCTGAAAGCTCTTCAATTACTTATCTCACTTGATGTTTTTATGCTTTAGTTGAACCTTTGCATCTTGAAAGCCTGGAAGCAATTTCATAACAGGTAATGGAGAATTGAATTATTAGTGGTTACTGTGATAAATTTTGCTTTTAAGGGTCATGGTCTGTTTGGTGAAGGTGAACTTGAACACATTCCATTTCCATTTGATGAAGAAATGCTTACCGAAGGTAAGTATCTGTGAATTTAATTGTTAGTTCATTGGATACATGATTCGTCTTTCAACTGTCATTCTTCTTTCAGCTGTCATTCTTCTTTTTATCGTCATTCTTCTTTCAAGTGTCATTCATCTTTCAACTGTTTTTCTTCTTTTAATTGTCACTTTTTAGTAGAAAATTGTCTGTTGGTACATGGAAGGCAAAATATCTTTCATTCAACTTTAAAATAGATCTGAATTTTTAACTTTGATCAATTTGGATGTTGTCCATTAAACTGTTTTTCACAATTTTCAAATGTTGTATATTTGAAGTATATCATTCATATCCTTCTTCGATGAGTTTAGATACCATTTTTGGATTCACCTGTTATCATTATTTTTAGATGGCAGCAAAGGAAGAAATTCCTATCTGGATATTATTGAATTATTAAGCAAGAATTTTGATCTTGTTACGTCCTGTGGATATGTAACGCTTTTGAATATTGCTGCGAGAAAAAGGACGAATTTACGAAAAATGCCGAATATTACGACTCTAGCTTCAGATACGTTTGAATTAGAATGTGATGGCGATGAGGGAATAACCATGAACCCTGTCTCATCGAATTCTGAGGACATGGTCAACAATTTTGAAGGTAGAAATATTCTTGCTAATGAAAGTGGTAGCATTTTGAAGAATCCCTCTGGGGAGGAGCTTTCTTCTGATACTGCTTTGAAAAACACAGCAAACGTAGGCAAGCTATCTAATGGTGTAGTTGATGATGTGAGCAATTTAAATGTTCTCAGCGAAGTAGATAGAAATGTTTGCGCTCTGGAGACACCGCCTCAGAGCCCTGTGCATGAAAAGCCCGCCAGTTCATCATCAATGGATCATTTATCAGCTGATGAGCATTGGGTGGCACTTCAAGTTTCCTATGGATTGCCATTGTTTGACAGTCTTCTCAACAAAGAAATTTGTTCGAAGGTTAGTAGTTCAATCCAATTCAATTTAATCAGAGCCAGTTCATGTTGTTTGAGCCAATAGTGCATTTTATGAAAAGTTGAAATTTATCTATGCCCATGACGTCACTCATTCCCATGAAATCACTCAATGGCGTGACATCACTCATTCCCATGCCACTCATACCTATGACGTCACTAATTCCCATGATGCCAAGCATACCCATGACGTCACTCACTCCCAGGTTACCATACAAGTTTTTCCTCGTTTTTATGCTAGTTATAATCTACGGTGTTTAGTGACTTTTAATTGGTTGACACTTTATTTCCTGTATTGTTGGTCAACGTTAAGGCCAAAGTGTCTTACGTTTATGGAGGCTAGAGGCTTAACCCCACTTTTTGAAAATAAAATAGGTTGTGAACTCTTGTTCCCTCAAGTCTTGTCCCCTCAAGTTAAGTTAGGATCTCATTACAGTAAGTCCTCCTTTATGATTTTCAATGAAAATCTGACTCAATGCATTTAGCAAAAATCCTTGCATTTTCGTATATTTTCCTGCATCGTTGCTTCATCCGCCTAGTTATATTGCCCTAAAAATGAGCATGCAATTACTCATTATCCTTTTAAACACATATTTGCCTCTCATCACTTCAATGATCAGAAGCCATTGAAATTTCAAGTGAATAATTAGTTGACCTTGTGTACTGTTTGAATTATTGGTGCTCTTTTTGTATTTATTCAAGTGTCTAGTATGCAAAACTTTGCGTACGTTTAGGATACGCAACACATGATTGCGCATCTAGTTGCATCATCTGCTCAATATATACCGCTGTGCAATGACCGCAGGTGTTTTATAAACATTTGAAGATTATAGTACTTCCTTTCCTTAAGCTGATACACTCCAATCCCATACGTAATGAGAAGCAGATATTTGTTGCTCTGCCACTTCGATTAAGGCTAAAATGTTGCTAAATGAAGGTGCCACATTTTTAACGAAAATTTCTGAATAATTGTTTACCATGACTTGAGACTTGCAGAAGTCATTCAACTAGATAATAGATTTAGCATATTGGATTTTACGTTTGAAGATATTTATTGATTACTTGCGTTATTTATTTTACTCTTTCCTTTATTCAGATTAGAAGTAAATGATTGCCTTTTTAGAATTCGGATCGTTTGATTCAAGCCGTTGCTGGACGATTTCAATCCTCTTAGGCTTAAAATTAATTTTATGAATATTATTGGATTTCTCCCCCCTGATCTCTTTTCGTAATCGTAACTTTTCTTTCAATTCGCAGCTAGTTAAGAACCAGCTTTGTCATCCTCTCAGGTGAACATTTCATTTTACTTATTTCATTTCAATTTTTGCATGCAGTTAAACAGCTTTTAACTCAGGCGTACATACGTTTTTGCAGCGTTAATCTAGTTATCCTTATTATATCAAGCCAGACGGGGGTTGTTGCGTAATTGCTTAACATTTTCTGTACGTTTCTCGTTGCAACTGTAGTTTACCAGGCTTGGATTGGTGCTGTACCATGGTTAATCAGTTACCGGAGTTTAAGACTGCTTGTTATACAGTTAGTGTAGGAGATTTCCAGATAATCTTGTCCAGGGTTACCAGATTGAAATTCTATAAATTCCCAAACCGAGGCTCAAAAAATCCCAATATGCATTGTTTTCGAAAATAGAATTCCCAAGGTTCAGTTCTTTGCAATGACGTCATTTATCCATATAAACTTTTGCTCTTAATTCTATTAATGAAATATGATTACACGTACTTGAAGAGCTGTAACTTCAAATGAAGTAGAGCAATGGAAGCCGGTTGACAGGATTTGAGTCAGGGGCGTTGCCATCTTAGAAGAATTTTAGAACCAAACCTTTATCCTTAGGGAAATACCATTATTGAATATAAAGATACGTTCATTCTACTTAAAAAAGGAAGTCCTTCATATACTTATTTTGTGGTGGCGTAGTTGGAAAAGTTGTAAACAAGCAATATCAATGAACCCATGAAAGCTTTTCTATTGAGTTAAAGATATCGAGGAAAAATTATCTGGAGCATTTGCCATAATTCCCCAAGATTTATCCGAAGGCTTTTTGGGAAAATTAAATCCCAAGAGAAATCCCATATGCCTCAAAAATTCCCAAGATCTTGGGATAAAATCTAAAGTCTGGCAACCCTGATTTTGTTCGTAAAAGAACTTGTTTCAAACCGAAGCATATCTCAATGAAAACAGTTTTTTTCATTCTATGACTCATCTGGAAATCTTTCAAAGTTTTGGAAAAAGAGTGTAAACATTAGATCATGCTAGACGAGCATTGAATGCCGTGTGAAATACAGTTGAAGCAAGTTACTCCACCTTTTTAGGAGTGTTAAGAATTTTCATCTGAAAATAATGACTTTCAAACTCAAGTGAAAATTATATGGTTGAGCGAAATAGAAATTTCGTGTACGATTTTCTAAAGCACTATTAATTGCATTTAGTTAAGCTCTTGTCCAGTGATGTATGAGCTGAACGAGACTGGAACAAAATTATACACAAAACGGGCCTGCATGGCAGATTGAATCCCACGACCACTTTTGCTGTGTTGTCGTATTGTACATTAAAGATCGATTAGAACATGAGACAATCAGTGTTTAATGCTAAGCCTCTCTATTGTAATGCAAGCTTATGGAAAACAATGAGATTATCGAATAAGGCAGACATTTCATTGTCAAAACTACGACAATATTGTAAGGATTGCAATCGCATTGTTTGAATTTGTTTAGATGCTTAGCTTTCTTACGTCAGCTGTTGATATATCGGTTTTTTTGGAAGCAAAAATCATTCGTTGATGCAATTATGAGACAATGTAGGTGGGGTGCAATTTTTCCATCGAATGATGTTCATTTTTATTGAAGTTGTCGTTTTGAATGAACACTGAAATGGTATTACTCAATTCCTTTTTCTAGCATATCTAGGAAATAAATGTGCATATATGTCAGATTTTAGATAATGTTAGTAGTTGTTGTAGGGTTGGTCTTAATTAGCATAGTAGATTTAGTTCGACGTGTATCAAACATTAATTGTGATTTTTTCTGTGAATCAGAGAAACGCATTGGCATTGGTTGAAGTAAAATGTTCAAATTAACTTTCTCCAGCTTCGAAAATATTGGACTGAGTTGTGAAATTGTCATTTCAACGTTATATTTAATGGTTGACTTTCATTTTGTCAATTAATAATTTTTTTGAATTTTCGTATTGCAGTTTAGAAAAAATGCTGTGTTCAAATCGAACTTTGAGTTTGGAATTGCTGGATTTCATCGCTCAACACCAAGTATGTTATATTCATTTATAATCAGTGAGCTTTTGACACGATTTGCTTAGGCCCATCGTGTTGTTTAGTTAATTTTTTACAATACGTATAGTTTGTTTATATCGATTGGCATTCCCCTTCTTGCACCACGCTTGTGGGGATTCCTCTCGCTTTTGTTTATGTTGTGCTTATGAAATCGCTGTAAGTAGAAAGATTACCGCATTTCTATTTTCTAGACTCTAGAATCTAGAGTATACTCGTAGAGTAAATATAGAACATTATGTATTTTGCTAAACTGTTTTGCTGTTTCATCGATTTAGTTAATTCAGTTTATTAACAAGTAGTATAAATAAGGTTTGCATTCTAGTCGTAAGTTAGTGAGAGATTTTCTAAGCTACTCTAGGTTAATCTAGCTCATGCCAGGCAGAGAGGGCCTAGGCTTCAGAAGATTACGCGTGGTTTTCGTATTGCTTTCTGGAAGATATCAGTTGTTAGTTTAGGCTAACTGAAGAGTTTTTGTATAGAGTTGGAATATTTATTAAGTTGTTTGCGGATACAAATTCTGTCTATTTCTGCCAAACGCTTGGATCCGTGACACATTGTAAAGTTATCAGCTTACCATCATGTCCTTAATGTCTGTCGCCCTCTGTGAGCACAATTTTGCTATATTTCCTGCCATTTTCCTGCTCTACGCTTGCACAAATTACATGTTCAACCCGCTGGATCTTCAACGTCTTTTCTGCTTCTGGCGCAGTATCATCCCCACGAGGGTGGATTGGGGTGGAAGTGTCTACCCCAATATTTTCAGGAGCTGATTTTCTAATTTTTCGAAGACCTATTTGGAACTCTGAGACTTTAGCCTTTTTCATTTGGAAATTTTTTGTTCAGGCCAATTTGTATTCCTCCCACTGTTGAACTTTATAATTTTCTTCCAAATTCAGCCATTGACAATTTAGAAAGCCTTTTTGTTCAACTTCAGTTTTTCTTTTCTCACTTGTTCATCTCACTAATTATTGTATTATTGTATTTCCGTAGGACGTTACACCAATGCAAGAACTTTATGCAGAGCCTCAGTTTCATGAGAAGCCTCTTCCTCATCCGAACCGTAATTTACGCTTTCATAATGGCGTATTAACACAATGGGATGGTAAATAGTTGGTTTAATAGTTCTTAGGATGCTCATTGAAGAATTACCACCTCTTTGCCGTAAATAAGACGTTGTCATGACGATTTCTCTCCATTTTTACCTTGGTTAACTTCTGCCTACTCTCCAGTCCGGAATAGAAGGGAGGTTGGCAAAAAGGCTAAAGCTATATAGCCGGGGGGCTGGTAAAGTTTACTGGAAACAAAGCTGCTTACATGCTGGCTAACATACTAAAAGTGTTTCCATCATGCTCTCTCAATACCGGCTTCATTGATACGGATTTCAGCTACTTTGTCAGCAATTTCTCTCTTTTTCATGCGCTCATCTAGCACCACAAATTCTTAGTCTGGGTTGGACGATGCCATCTTGGATCAAAATTAATAAGTGGGGAGGCTGCAATAAGAACGTCATGGTGTACTTTTTTCAACAAAAAATTGTCGGGGGACGTTTGTTCCGGACTGAAGAATAGAAGTCTCATTCTTTTGACAATAAATAAGTTTTCAGGTGTACAATACCATTACGCAATGCTGTTTCTGATTGGCTGATCTCAATTGAAAGTTGCTTATTGCTTGCAAATTTTGTCAACTTATCCGTTTACAGAATTGCAAGCGAAAAATCGTTTGAAAGTTATGTGTTTGTTTGTAACATTTGCGTTGATTATATGATTCAGTTGATTGATGCTGTGATTCACTTGATTGATGCTGTGATTCGACTGATGGATGCTGTGATCCCATCAGGAAATTATTTGATAGGTAACCCATAAGTTTTTCTTTCTAGTTCTTTCACAGATATTTCACAGGTTTTGGCATTTCTTAAAATCATCATTGCTATTAATGCATCGTCCAGACCCAAAAAATTCCTCAATAATAATTTGCACAACAATTGTTCAGAGTTACACAGGGGCGGATCCAGGACGCCGCACACGCTGTACATGGGGCAGTCAAACTAGCGTTGAAGTGACGTCATTATTGATTATGTTCTAACTGTTAGAAGGAAACATTACATGAAACTTTAAGGCATTGTACTTCAGGCGCCTCCTGCCTATAGACCCCAGTACCACTTTTAGAAGTCAATGACTCACTTCTATTCCCTTCCCAGTCCTTTTGACTACACCCTTTTGGGCCACGCCCTTGTGTGGTAGTTACAATTTTTGCTGGATCCACCCCTGAGGCTTTGCCATCTCCCATTCCAGCTTTCCTTAAAAGAATCACAATGATATTTTCACATTTAGTTGAATGGAGACGTAAATCATTCGATTCTTTACCTGTAAGGTTAATTGTTCGCCTCTATTTTAACTGAGATCTATAGTTCTTGAAAGATATTGTCAGTATGGTTGAAGACTTTGTTTGAAGACGAAACAAGAAATTCATTACTCGTTTCTCGTCTTTATAATTGTTTATACTATGATTATGTTATATAGATTTTGAGATGCTGGTTAAAATAATTGATGCTTTATCAACAAATCAATTTATCTGCAAAGTTACATTGTCAATATGTTGTGAACTCTTCACGAATTTACTACCAAATATAGCTATAATCATATCTTAGAAGAAATATATATTAAACATTTAGTAGAAAGATTTAGTTAAAAGTCAGAAGATGCTTGTCGCACGCAAGCATCGTGAATAGTAAGTTTCAATTTCGTTATTCTTTCAACATTTGCGATAATTGAGATTATTTGCAAGAGTCTATTTCAAACATCCATTTATGATCTTTCTCAGGTTTGCAAAATGTTAAAAGTTCAAAATTTTAGCTTTCATGGTAGTTTTATATCAACACAAAGAATTTATAATTTTTGCTGTTCATTTTCATTTGTGACAATATGCCCAGACCCAGTTGGCTGAGCAGGCATTTTGAAGTTATTTTTTTCTTTAGTTTCTTTTTCTTTATTTTCCCGGGGAAGCGCTTCCTACAAAACCATGGAGACAGCAAATAATCTATATTTTAGGTTGACAACTCGCTACATTTGCCACATTTTGTCTCTGAGTTGGCCTAATCCTTTGCATACACTTCATTTCTATGACAACGGTAACACACGCGAGAATCAGAAAAAACTCTTTCATACGTCATAAAGAAGCTTTTCTCAGAAGGCTGTTTCCTAATTGCATTCATGATTCATCATGTGCAATAAAAAGAATCTGTGCTAAATTAATTTAATTTGTACCATAACAGAATGAATGATAAGATGTACTTAGAACGCTCGTCTCCAGCGCAGCGCGTCGTCAGTTCCAGGCACACTTGGAACCTTAGCATTCAACAGTGATTAAGTCCCTAGTAGAAAGATTGGAGAATTTAGGGCGGGGCCGAAAGATACTGGCCACCCTGTTTCATTTGCTGGTGGACCACCATAGGTACCAAGGCAAGTTTAATCGCAAAAGATTTCAATGGGAAAATCCGTCGCTTTTCGGATTTGAGATTAAGCCTTTGATCCACTTTATCAATTTATACTTAATTGGATCATTGCTCGAATTCAAGCACTTCGATGTCAAAGAGGCTTTTCTGAATCCACTTGAGATTATGATCCTTGTTTGCCTCCCAACTGATAACTGAATGCTTCACACTCATTAGCAGATGCTTTTATGGAAAGATAGATGTTAGCAACGATGGCTGTCATGGATTTGAGCGTTTCCCTGAAATAGACAGAATTTGTTTCCGCAAATAACTTAATAAACATTCAAAAAATACATAATGTTCTATATTTACTCTACGAGTATACCCTAGAAAATAGCAATCCGGTAATCTTTCTAATCACACGATTCCATATGCACAACATAAACAAAAGTGAGGGGAATCCCCACAAGCGTGGAGCAAGAAGGGGAATGCCAATCGATATAAACAAACTATACGTAATGTACAAAATTAACTAAACAACACGATGGGCCTAAGCAAATTGTGTCAGGCCAGTATTCACCTTTTTGTAAGAAAACCTCATTTTTTCCGAGCCTCAAAATTTTAATTTTTCTGGAGTTGAGCCTAAATTACTCTTAAATTATATTCAAATCTTCGTTGATGCTATAATTAACCGTAGAGCAAATGAAGATAGGAACAGAAGTTATCAATATTCCATTGGGTGTCAAAATGTTGATGCAAAAGTGGAATTACAAATAAGATTCAAAAAAATTCTTATGTCCTGATGAAACTTGAGTCTTGTATTATTCTTAACTTGGACTTAAATTTCAGCGATTCTGAGCCTTACCATTGTTATCAATATTATTCTTATGAAATAGTATGTGTTTAAGTGAGAAACAGTTTAGTTTCACAGACTTACTTTTAAAAGATTAACTATTAGTCATACAAAGTCAACACGGTTCTGTATGGGCTTCCTAAAGCCTCGTTCTCATATATCGCAGGCCGTGGGCGATATATGACAACTAGGCTCAAGAAACGTACTGTTTTGGTTCATCACCAATGATCGCAGATTGTCTGCGATCATCCGCGGTGGTTAAGATCTGATGTTCTCATACATCGCAAGCATCGCAAAGCCCTCATTGGTGACGTATGGTGACAATCTGCGATATATGAGAATCTAGGTTAACTATGTTATAAAGCTTACTATAGTTACAAGTCATTAGTGCTTGGTAGATCTTCAAGATATTTTCATTGGTATCAGAACTTTTGAATGGCACCGCAATACTCCATCTGATCCATTTAATGACCCCTCCATTCTCCCAATAATTTTTCTTGACCCCCGTCCATGAATCAAAAAAGGCATAATATGGCCTGCTTGACCAATGTGGTATGTACCATTTCCTTATGTACAACGCATCAATGTGGTATGTAGCCCTTCCCTTTGTACAGCACATAACAGAAAGGACGAAAGACACCAGAGCACTATCTTTACCCACAGTATTGTTGCAGCAGTTATACATAGTTGGTTTGGCAACTCCCATTGCGGCGACATCTGTTGAATTCCTTGCCCCTACAAAGGGCCCGTTTGAATGACGTCCTGTACCTTTCTTTATGCATTCTTGCATTGGCATGTTCAGCTTTTTCGATATTGCAATCATGAACATCCCCCCGTGCACATACCTTCCTCTTCAGTCGCAGCTCCATCGCGTATGCTGGTGGTCTGCATTCAAGTGGGGCAGAAGAGGCTACTCTTGATACAACTAGTTGGTCATGATGCGATTCGTACGAGCTCTTTCAATTTTGGCTTTTGCATTTTTGATTACAACAAGTTGCGCAGGTTGGTTGAGATTTTTATTCGTTACTTTTACATTTTTGTTAGTTGCTCAAATTTGCTCGATAAATTACTTCCACGTGTTTGTATCAAGCTTTTGATGGACTTAAAGAAGTTGGAAAGGATATGCTGAAAAGCAAAATCTGAACTGTCCACGTGGAAGACCATCACAAGCGCAACTTTACCCAAATTTATAGAATGATCTCAATAGTTCCAACGTAGGGAAAGATAGGTTGACACGCTCCTCTTGCTGGCTAGGTTAAAGAAAGATGCTTTTTGATGATATAAAATGAAGGATTTTAAAGTTTATTTTGGGCAACTGCAAAAGTAACAAGATGTGGATTGTATAGTTGCAAAATTTCAGCTTTCCGCCTTTTCCTGATTATGGATACTGACATAATAAGTAATTTGCCGTTTTAATATGTTGAATCTGTTGGGAGTAGGCTGAGACTCATCTCATCTTTCATTTCCTAGCGGCCAATGCAGTTTGTTACATTTAGTTAAGCAAAATGCTATGATGATGCTTAAAATATACTGTACGTTAAAGGTAATATGATAAATGGAATTTTGCACCAAAACAGCTGTTCTTTTTCGGTCCATGAAACTCGAGCGTGTCTTCGCCCCTCTTTGGAATGCAATTCTTTTTGGGGTGAATTCTTTGATTTTGCTCTTATAAAATGTCTCCCTGGTAGGTGTCTGCTGCGAGTCCCACATTTCTGCGCCAGAAAATTAGGATATAATTGTAGTTCTTGTTTTAAATTGAGTATCGGCAGCTTTACCTTCTCCAGGCCAAGCATTGTTGCAGCTGACATAAGTTTGTAACTCTATTTCTTCAAATATTTTGTTGATGGAAGGAAGTTAGATGCATGTCTTGTGTGCTAACTCTTCCTTAACAGCAACGTTGAGTCAAATTATATCATACCTTTGATTTCTCCAAAGATTCCTAAAGCTGCTTTGTCGGCGTATTGGACATTTGGGAAATATTGGAACATAAAAATGTGGTCAACAAGCGTACGTTTTGTGTCCTGCAGTACAATACCATGACGTTTGTGCTGATCTATGTTGCCGATAAGGGCAGTCGTAACGCGGATCAATAATGCGTATATAATTGTCTCTTGGCTAGGTTGGAGTCCTTTTAGTTTCATTTTAAATAAAGGATTATCGACATAAGTTAGTTTGCTACACCATCTAATAAGTAGTCTAGATGACCAGTCGAAATCGCACACAGTTTGTGTTGTAATTGCTGGCGTTGTCCATTGACGTATAATGCCGTGTCTCTAACCAGTGGCGACTCCACGGGGGGACTGGAGGTACTCACCCCCCCATTTCCTGCCAAGATCAATTTTCTAATTGGTCCAACTTCATTGTGAAAATTTAATGGTTGGGATGAGGGACCTCTAGATTTTGAAATGGCTTTTGCAGTAAAGTTGCGTCATATTTTAGGGCGTAGCACCTGAAATCCTCCCCCCCCCATCTGAGATGGCTGGCCTCCCCTGTCTTTAACAAAAAAGGAGGCATATCGTAACAGGTATAGATTATTGAGCTCAACTCTGTTGCAAACAGCAGACTTTACCCTATATAAACATGTATGTTATTATTATTGCCATCATCATCATCATCTTCGTTTTTCCCATTTCGCCCCCGAAGATGACCTATGACTGTCCCTGGGGTCAGTTTTCGCCTGTCATTTGTTTACAAGAGGTGATCGAGTCGGCTACAATCAATCCACTCTATAACCCCGGCAATTACTAGGCAGAGCTGTAGCGTGAGCCATTGAGTCTGCTTTTCACTGAAGGGGCCTGGTTGGACAGTTTGCCACAGGTCAACATCTGCCCTAGTTCTGAATCTCTGCGACATAAATCACTATTAGCTTAGGAGGCAGTTGTCTCTCTGTGCCCGCCTGCCACCACGTGGACGTCTCCAACCATGGGCTAGACACCACCACCACCACCACCATCATCATCACCATCATCATCATCATCATCATCATCATCATCATCATCATCATCATCATCATCATCATCATCATCATCATCATCATCATCATCATCATCATCATCAT
>WIPJ01001203.1:0-12945 GCA_018155075.1 Cassiopea andromeda | reverse complement strand
TGCCCTTTTGTGCAAAAGAACCTGGAAATGATGAAAATGTTTTTTGACTGTTTTCCAAGGCTATAGTCTTGCCTTTTTGTACAAAAGAACCTGGAAATCATCAAAATATTTTTTGACTGTGTTCAAGGACTATAGTCTTACCTTTTTGTGCACAAGAACCTGGAAATGATAGAAATATTTTTTGACTGTTTTCCATGGCTATAGTCTTGCCTTTTTCTGCAAAAGAACCTGGAAATCATCAAAATATTTTTTGACTATTTTCCAAGGCTATAGTCTTGCCTTTTTGTGCAAAAGAACCTGGAACTCATCAAAATATTTTTTGACTATTTTCCAAGGCTATAGTCTTGTCTTTTTGTGCAAAACAACCTGGAAATCATCAAAATATTTTTTGACTGTTTTCCAAGGCTATAGTCTTGCCTCTTTGTGCAAAAGAACCTGGAAATCATCAAAATATTTTTAGACTTTTTTCCAAGGCTATAGTCTTCCCGTTTTATGCAAAAGAACCTCGAAATGATGAAGATATGTTTTGACTGTTTTCCAAGGCTATAGTCTTGCCTTTTTGTGCAAACGAACCTGGAAATCATCAACATATGTTTTGACTGTTGTCCAAGGCTATAGTCTTGCCCTTTTGTGCAAAAGAACCTGGAACTCATCAAAATATGTTTTGACTGTTTTCCAAGGCTATAGTCTTGCCATTTTGTGCAAAAGAACCTGGAAATCATCAAAATATGTTTTGACTGTTTTCCAAGGCTATAGTCTTGCCTTTTTGTGCAAAACAACCTGGAAATCATCAAAATATTTTTTGACTGTTTTTTTTAAGGCTATAGTCTTGCCTTTGTGTGCAAAAGAGCCTGAAAATTACCAAAATATTTTTCAACCTTTTTGTAAGGCTATAGTCTTGCCTTTTCATACGAAAATGCCTCCAAATCTTCGAAAGCATTTTCCCAACTCTTTCCAAGGCTATGTAGTATTTTCTTTCTATACAGAGATACCTCAAAATCTTTTAATTTTGTCGAACCCTGTTCCAAGGCAATAGTATTGCCCTGTTACTCAAAATGCTTCAAAATCTGTAAAATAGTGTTGAACTATTTTACAACGTTGAATCTGTAGCCATCAATAGTAGAAAAGAAATGTGCAATTTCTAAATGTTACGTGTAAGTCGTATAAGGTTAGGCAGTAAAGTAGAAGAGGATGGAAATCGGTTCCTGAGTTGGTTTTGCCGCAGTAGAAAGCCTGTTGATCACGTGTCTACTGGAGTGTGCAATATGTTTACTTTAAGATTTGCATATTCAAACCTAAAGTTATATTTGTGGTGTTTGGGTTAGAGGGTTGAAGATAAAGATTTGATAAATCTTCTAAGTTTCTATGTAAAACAATACATAATACTGCATTATTCTGTTATTATACATATTCTTTTATCGTCCTAATGAACTTCTAAAACTATACCATCAGCTTATAATCTGCAATCAAGGACGAATGCAGTACTTACATCATGAATAGGTCACTATGTACAAGACCTGACACTTTGTTCCTATCGTAAAACCCTTACAACACTATGCTACTCAATATTTTACATGAATTGAAATGCCAGCTGAGATGCATTTAAAATCTGTTGCCGCCGTATCTGAAAAATGAAAACTATAAAATTTAAACATGAAAACTATAGCATTTCACCATACATCTAATGGATGAATGAAGGAACAAATATAATCTGAAATGAGGTATGACTTAAATTTGAAAATGCTTAATGAAGACGCAGCTATAAAGAAATGAGCATTACGCTAATGTTGAGGAAAATTTATAAATAATTCTATAAAATTGGTGATAATTTCTAAAACGTAAAAAGGTTTATCAAAGAAGACTTCTGCTGACCAACAATCGCATTAAGTAATTGTTAACAAATGAAATGTTGAAGGTAAATGTTTACAAAAAGCGATAAAAGCAACTGAAACTAGAGCAACGTTGAAGAAATCAATGAGGTTCTTTATGAGCCCAACGAACGTTCTGAAATAGGTTCATGCTTGCAAGATATGGAGGAAATCATATGAAAACTAAAGAAAGGGAAATTAAGTCTGTTGCAAATGGCCTAAAGGAATCTGAAACTCACTTGGCAGTCCAGTCAGTCCTGCCGTGTACTCCAATTCTTGTTCTATCTGCCTGCGCAGCGGATGGCTGATACGAGGTACCACGCTGTGCAAAAGTTGACGTTTTCCAAGAGGCATAAGAGCCTGCGCCTGCAGCGCCACCTATAAAGAAACACCACATTTGAATACAGTATTGAATTGAATGCCCAATTGATGATGTAATCGATGAGGTCGTATGCCACAGAGAGGCTTGAAAAGATTCAAGTCACTTTAATTGAAGAACAATCATAAAAATCACATCGTTTTCCTCTAGGGGCTATACAATTATGTCAGGGCACTGTAGATGATAACACGAATAGAACTAACATACCAATTACTCCAACTGGCTTAGTCTTTTTCTCTTCAAATGATGGCACGTATGCAGTCCTGTCCAAATTGCCAATTCGGCCTCTAGCTGACCCCTTCATGCTACCTGACGTCAACTCTACGACCTTCTTTCCGGACCCCAGGTCATACACTTTACCTTCGATACCCATGTTGGTTAGGTCTCGTGTTGGTGCACCAGGATAGTAACGAGACCTTTGCAAATAATGTTGCTTGGCAGATCCAGGTGTCTTTCGCGATACACTGTCCTTCCTTGTAAGCAGGCTTGGAAGCGAGGGCTTTTCCTGTCTATCTTTTGGCCTGAAATTGAAACAAATACATGGTGGTTAAAATGTCATGAAACTTTGAATACTTTAAAGCTGCAGAACATAAATGGACAAACAAATAGATGTACCACCCGAAATGAGACAAAAATGAGAAAAAGAAAATAGAACGTTGCATAGTTGGTACATACTGATAAAGCTCCATCGTTGGTTGTTTTGAAATTGGATGCTAAAAGTACACAAAACTTATATGAAAAGCAGATATGATAAAATATGTGAGATGTTTAAGAAGTTAATGGGGAGCAGACAGGACTACACAAGAAAAGGGAGGGTTTCAAACGAGAAAATGGTTGCATGTGCAGAACATAGAAATTTTGAAGGCTAAAGAGAAGGGTACACGTGCAATCAATGATAAAAAAGGTGATGAAAATGAAAAAGAAGGAATTAAATGATGACACGGAAGTAAATGATGACACGGAAGTAAATGATGACACGGAAGTAAATGATGACACGGAAGTAAATGATGACACGGAAGTAAGTTCCAAAAAGGAATAAAGTGAAGGGCCTATAAAATTGTTATGTAAACATTAAAGAGGTAGTTGACAGTAGTATAATAATTCTCTCAAAGAATAAATTCTAACTGCAAAGAGTAGAAATTTCAACATCTGCACAGAGAAAAAAAGTAAAACTTCAAATAGTTAACGTTACGACACGTTGAAAGTAATGAATTTTTAAAGTAGAAAAGATGATCTAAACAGCAAGACAAAAATGTTTGAACTTCACTGAGTACTTGATAAAATCTGATAAAGAGATACAATTGAAGATTCCATACCATTTTCTTTAAACTTGGAAACCGAGATTTTGAAAATGATGTATCTAAGTCATCAAAATCGAATTCTCCAAGATCATCTGACATCTGCTTCGCTGTTGTGCCTTGTTTTGTTCTTGTATCTGAGAAGCCGAACCTGCCTTGGCCCCCAAGGGGTTTTGTCTGAACCCCACTGACCCCAAAACCATCCAATTTACTATTTTCTTTACGACGGAAATGTCCGCTCGCTTTATGCAGTTCTTGAATTTTCGTTGGTGCAGGTTCACGTACGACATCGTTTGAATTAAAATAATCATCCTTTTTCTCGACTGTTGACATTCTTTTAGCAACTCTCTGTCGCTGTATAGTTTGTCCAACTTGAAAATAAGGGTACTTCAATGCTTGACTGGCAGTTGGGCGCTTTTTGGGGTCCCAAGCGAGCATATCTTCAATAATTTGAATTCCCTCAGGGCTCGCATTTGGTATCAACTGTTTCAACGGAGTTGCAACCTAAACATGTAAACAATAATTGTAAAAGAAACTTCTCATAAAAAGAGTTAAGTAAAATTTTCTCGGCTTTAAATTAACTGTTTTCCAACATCATCACATTCTCACGTCATTTAAGTTTTTTCATCAACTTTCCACTTACTGAAACTTGCGTATCAACCACAACCTACTCGATTGATCTGGCAAGTACGAAGAATCATCTCAATCTAATCAATTCTTCAAATCATTAACTACGGAATGTCATTCAGCCAAGCAAGGATGAAATCAAAATTAACTAAAACCAAGGAATAATTATTTTCATATTACTGTCATTATATCATTCCTTCCAATGTACTCCTTCAATTCATATAGAATTTGGAGAATTCATATCAATGAGCAACCACAATAAGTAGACCCTCCATAATTCCTTTTGCGATTCTCAATAATGGGGTAACTCAGGGGATCCCCATCTGACTTCACGGAATAAAATGGCTAAAAGACAGAATGGCAAAACAAACCATTTTTGGAAACTTGAAATTCATCGCTGCAGCAAGCTGGTAGCCTTCAGGCCAATCTTCCTAGAAAATAAGAGAAATAGACGATTATATCACTGGTTTCTGTTGTATTGCCAAAAAGTTACCGATGCAATATAATCAATTTATCAAAATCAATAGCTGATTACTTGATTGACTGAATGATTGACTTATTGAATGATTGATTGAGTAATTGATTGATTCAATGATTGATTGATTGATTGAATGATTGACTGATTGATTGAGTAATTGATTGATTGATTGATTGATTGGTTGAACAAGTGACTAACTGCAATTGGTAGAAAGCTCAAAAGTAGACCATATACCTTTGAAGGAGTTCCAAGAACTGAGCATAATTTGAATATCATGTCGACCTCACTACTTCCAGGAAATAAAGGCCTCAGTGTATAGGTTTCAGCAATTATGCATCCGACAGCAAAAATGTCGATCGGCGAACTGTAATTTGTTGAGCGCAACAAAACTTCCGGTGCTCGATACCTGTAAAATAAACGCCATCAAAATGAAGAAAATAAAATCTTTAAGATGGATATAATAAAATTACAGAATGTTTTTGATAAAGATGCGTGCAAAAGATCAAATGAGGAAGGACTGAGATTGAACGATTGAAAATGGTTAATAATGCGTTCAAAAGTGGAAGTATGATTGTGCTAGGGTTGTATTCTGTTGCTAGGGTTGTGCTCTGTTGCTAAGCGTAAAGAATCAATAAATCATACAGGATTAGCAACTTTGCTGCGCGCTTGCAATATCCTGCCCATGCACTAGCCTGCGTGCCTTCCAATATTGGACGCGTAGAATCAGTGTAGTTCCTTTCTGGCCGCGCATTTCAAGAGGTGGAGAGTTAAACACTGAGGACTAGTTGCAAAGAGTTTGAAATCTGACCCGCGCGAAAAATCCCGCGCGATGAATTCTTAAAAACTTAAATTGTGAGTGCAATAACCAAGCTTTCCAGTCTGGAAATCATACCCTGTACCTACGTCCATAGTATATGTGGAAATTCTAGAGTAAGATAGCAAGGTGCAAAGTAACAAAGCGCAATAAAATAAAAACGAAGGTAAATGAATATATAACAGATGCAAAATGTAAATGATCAAAGTTCAGAAGCTAAATAAATCCTATTATTTTCCACGTCCTCCACTGTCGTCTGGATCAAACTATAAAACATTGCTTGGGTCATATTGAAGAGGATTACTAGTGATGCAAAACAGATGAAACACACATTGGTTTGATCCGGGACTTTGATCAATGACTTTGGCTATTGCCATGAGACCATCCGTTGCTTTGTTGATATCTGCCACAGCGAGGCTTCTTTCTTACTGACAAATAAGTACTCCTTTTCAACATTCATTTTCATGGGGCCTTACTTTCAAAGGGGTTTAAAACTGGCATAAAAAGAAAAAACTCAATCCCTCCAATCAAGAAGTACTCTGTAGTTAAAGAGATTGGCTCTTCCTATAACGAAGCAATTTTTGTGCAAGCGCAGCAAATATTGCATATTCATCAGCTATCGTTGCAGCAAGCAGATCACTCGCACAGGTCCGAAAGATAAAATGAAAATTGATTCAGCAAAGGAAGTAAACAACCTGCTTGAAGCGGACAATGGCCTCAATGAGCGTCAAAATACAACTTGACAATAACCATGGTAGAACATGGAATCAGTCGTTCTCGGATGACTGAAACAAGCTGATTATAAAATTCATTACTGATACAAGTGACAATTCGTTAACATGGCCTAAATGAAAACCAAAATAAACGCAAAAGATGTTTGGTTCTGGCCAAAGCTTCAAACTTTGCTAACTGTTTTAATAACATGAATAAAACAAAATGTATATTCAAAGCAAAGAGTAGATCTAAAAGTTTACGTGAGACATCTAAAAACTGTGGCTACGAAGCTTAAATTGGTTATACGGAAAAATTGTTTGATATGATGAAAGTGGATAACAAACAGGCAGTTTCAACAACTGAAACATGTAACCACGCAGCATCTAAATTTAAACAATTTTTAAAAGTTCAAGCCATTCTTCAAGGTTAATCTTCAGCTGAAATCCCACTTCAATTAAACAGTATGCCACAATTGTCATTAAGAGACCACATCTATTGTAAAGTATCCAAGATAGCATTCAAAAGCTTATCTAAGATGGTTTCAAAATTCTCTCTTGGCTCCATTATATTCAACTATGAATTCCCTAAATGCAATGCTTATACAAAAGAATGTATCCCATGGTGATAGCTGACAAAGGGTAAAAGCAATGAGTATGCTTTTTATGAGGTGTTTATGCAGAATAATAGGACCACAGGAAATAATTTTTCCATTTAACACAGCAAAAGCAGATATATCTACAGAGGAGGAGACTTTCTATAGGCATAAATTCTAGTTATTTCAGAGGGTAATGTTGCCCTCTCCCAGATTGGACTCTCACTATACAGACGTGAACATGGGGGAAGGAGCATTTGAAATTTAGGCAGGCTGTAAACTTTCTGCCTGAAGGACCAAAGAAATCTGGAGAGCAGTCAGAAATGTTACCCAAATTTTCTATTGCTCTTTCATAACAGCTGCCCAAAGTAAATGGATTTTGGCCCAACTACGAGGGGCTCTAGCTCCCCCTTGCCATCCTCTCTCCTATTACTATGACAGTGAAGCTCCACCTCAAGGATGTTTGAAAATGGCATAATGTTTTACCTTAGAATGTATGGACATATGCATAGATTTTATGAAAGCACATGAAAACTGACTAAATCATTGTAAATTACTCTCCTACAAAAAGTAAGCAAACTGCAAGGAAGTTGAAGTACAATAAATTCAATTTTTACATGATTGTGTGAGTTCAAAATACAAGAACCATTCTTCAAATAAATGACCTATAAGACCTCCATATTCAACTATTCCTGACATTTTCACTGAGCACATACAAATAGATCCACTGACATAAGTAACACTTACCTTGTGATTAATAAATAAAAATGCTTAAAACAAAAATTCTAATTTTAACTCACCATCTAGTAGAAACATAATCTGTGTAAGGTGGTCTTGAGCGAATTTCTCGTGCCAAACCTAGATCAGCTATTTTCACAAGTTCAGGACCACTACATAAGACATTTTCTGGTTTCATATCTCTGTGAAAAAATCCTAAAATAGAACAAATTACCAATCAATAAAATAATGATAACAAGTCATCTGATTCATCAATATCTATAAACATTTGAAAATAATTAACTTAAACAGAAGAGTGACCACAGATTCCAATGATGCACAAATATATTATGTCAATTATGGGCTTGGATGACTGGGAATCCTCCCTAAAGTGGGATCACTTTTCCTTCTCCTTGACAGCTCCAGTACATATTCACATCTTGCCTTCACACTGGGGGTACCAAAATAGGGGACTTTACTGAGTGGGTCACTTCATAATATTAGAATCACAAAATTTGCAAAATCATTTCACCACTCTGTATCAAGACTAGGGTTGGATCAGAATTTGACATAAAATTTCTCTTTTGCTGAGATCTCAAAAGCTACAGTTTTTAGTTTCATTCTTTTCAGCCATGACTGAATTGATATATTGATATAATTATAAAATAAACACCAGAAATGACTATGAGTATGGGATGAACTAAGAGCAGCTATACACCAACAAGAATCAATAAGTTACATGCCAGGTTCTGTCTACTTGGGGGGGGGGTGGCTCAGCAAGGGAGTTCAGATTATTTACATTGGCATTGACTTCATGATTGGCTACTTAAAACCTCAAAAACTGTTTCTGGAACCACCCATGACTGTAAGATTGCAAATGCAAAAAAATTCTTGACCAATGACATCATAATTTCTAACTTTCATTACATCATAATTTCCAACTGTCATTACATAAGACTATAAGGAGTACTAATAAGTACTAATGTTAGAATGTAAATAAATGCTAGAGGCATGACAGACATCCTCTTTCCAAAATTCCCCTTTCACCCAAGCCTCTTAGAACACTCCACTCTAACAATTGGGAATCTGGTTTGAAAGGGAAACAGGAAAAAATTTTCTCAGAAGGTTGAAGGAAGCAAAATATTTCAAAAATAAAGACAAACAATGCTGATGTAAAATAAAAGATTCTCATACCATTTTTGTGCATAAATGCAACACCTTGAAGCATTTGATAACTAATATTTCTCACAACTGATTCAGGAAATAATCTATCCCTGGAAATGAAATTCACAAGATTCAACAAAAATTCCACCTACTTGGCTGAAAATGGGAAGTTCAAAATGATCAAATAGGAAATAATGTAGAATTATTTAGTGTAAAATGGAAGGTTTTCCTGATTATGACATCAAATGTTAAACTGGAGATCTGCATAAAACTGTAAGTATACTGCTAAAGTAATAAGTTGAGAGATTTGGACACAAAACTTAGAAGGAAATTTCTGACAAGACAAAAATTTCTTATTGACAACAGAAGGGGCTAAAACCCAAGAAATACAAATCTAGTGTGCAAAATGAAGATAAATTATCTGACTGTATGGGAAATCATGGAGAAAAATCCAAAAAACAGATGAAATACCAAATATAGCAAAAATATCAGCAAATATAACTTGGTTGCTGTATTTGTGGATGTTCCAGGGAAAGTTGGATAGCTAGACAGGCACCTAATCTACACCTTAAAAAATATACAAATGCAGAATGAAAATGCAGTCACTGAATCCAACTTGCAAATGTGGCGCTTTCACAATCACATGATAAAAACAAAAAAACAACAAGAAGATTGCTGTGGACATTAATGTTTACCTGTTTTTCATCAGCTGGTATAAATTCTCTTTCATGTACTCAAACACAAAAAACAGCTGATCATTTTCGCGGATCACCTCTTTCAACTTGACAACATTTACATGGTTCAACTTTCGCAATGACTGGTAAGAAAAATAGGAAAAATTAAGAAATAAAGACTAAAAGTGACTAGCTTTTTACTGGCCTAGGAATTACGACATCAACTGACACTTGTCAAAAGCAACTAAGATATAGATGAAAATGGCCTATGTGCAATTCCAACAAATTTCTAAAAAGATATTCCAAGCTAAATCCTATAATAATCAGTACCCCAAAATTAATGTATTTTTAACAGAAATGCCTAATGCATTTAACACAACTTTACCTTGACTTCTCGTAAATTCATGCATTCTTCCCAAGAGTAAAACTTCTTTTTCATTCTAAAAAGGATAAATCAAGATTACATCCATTTTGTTTACAACAGCAATATTTTGATATCTATCTACTGATTATGATAAAAAGTTAAAAAAGTGCCATTGGAACCTTGAGGGAACTTTTTAATGCAAGAATATAAATAGATCAGCTGATAACTATATCATTCTGAAAAAGTGCCATTTAGCTAAGAATGTCAGCAGAAATGTTCTCAACAACATTTCCAATTCTATGTAAATTTTTGTTGAGTTCATTCTACCAACATTCTACCTCCTTTAACAGAACCACTAAAACATTAAGCCTAAACTTTATTTGGGCTAAAGTTATAATTCATTGAAAGTTAATGATTTGATAAATACAATATTTAGCTTCATTTAGAGGAATTCTTCAGTGTAACAACGTATTGTCTTTGCGAATTACGTGGTTTTACCATTTTGAAGCCATGAACAACTTCTCAGATTTACTTTAGCCAATACTAGAAAACATTCTGGGAAGAGTGATAGGAAAAATGAAAAGGTGATTTGTTACATACTTCTTGATTGCCACAGTTTCGCCAGTATCGTTTGCTTTTGCAAGCGCTACAGAACCATACGTCCCGTCTCCAAGCTGTTTTATCGTCTTGTACCTATGCATTGTGGCAACTCTTTTGCTCTTACCTTTTCGGGAAGAGAATAATTCTGTCCTTACAGCGCCAAAATATACAAAATGGTCGTCCCAGCTTGCTCACAATAGAGCATCCAGTCCGTGTTAATCAAGATACGGAAGCGAAATTGCAAGATTAATAAATTTTTGACTTTACAGTAATCGCGTTCTATCAGCCCATGAGCTTGAGTCATAAAATTTGAAACCAGATCTGGCCAAGTCCTTTGTTTACAAAGCGATTTCAATTCTGCCTAGGATGTGGCTTTCGTTAATTGCAAAATACTAAGTTACTTCTACTTTCTTTAACGTCTGATTCATGTTATAGAAGGTCTCCTGGAAATTTAATTTTATTTGGCCTGTACTTCGAATCCAATGCTCCCACAATTATGAATCTTCCTTCACAAATCCAAAGTGTAAGGACTGCATCTGCAAAATCTCAGGACTCTTAGTTCTTAGTAACTTTCACTGATTCCAAGGTAAATATATCCATGATTGAACAAAACTACAACTCATTGAAATCTCTGATATTCTTTCTTGAGTTTCAACACTAATTTGCAAAGGAACTGCATTAGTTAAGGTTGAACGAATTAATTATTTACAAGTGTCGAAGCCTCAAATGAGTTGGTGTCGTCATTACTGCTAGATCAAACAAAGAATGGTTCGCATGACAACGAGACAACAGAAAAGGAAAATTGGACTGGAGGCATGGGCAACAGAATAGCCCTATCGTAAGTGCGAGGGTTTGCAGCTTGGTTGCCGTTTTAACTTCAACCAAATTATCAATAAAAAACCTCAGTACGCGAGATTATCGTCTGCTCTATAGACAATATGAAAAACTCAATGACAGAAAAAGAAACTTTCTCGTGTGTTTAGTACTTTTGGATGAGCTGCTGCTTCGTTTAGCCCGACGAAGTCACAACAACTCTGATCTTGTCCCATTTCGAACAGAGATGTTTTTTCTATGATCCAGAAGCTGGACTCCAACTCTTAGGTCTCAGATAAACGGGGGGGGGTCGTAAAAAGCAGGTGGGCAAGAAAATTCCTCAAAATGAAATAAGCAGGGAGGGGGTCGGAAATCTGGGTTAATTGTGCAACAACCAGCACAAATATAAAATATCGCTGAAAGCAAATACTTTTCGAAATCTTGCCATATATATCCCATTCCTTTTTTGAGTAAGTCAACAACAGTACAAACTTTTTCAGGTTTCTCCTAGAAACACTGAATATTTTATAAGTGGGAGGCCGTAATAACAGCAGGATTGGACAATTTTCCGAAAAAAAGTACGTGGTGGATGCTTATTGGAGATCTAAGAGTACGGATTAAATATTGCTATCTTGATAGACTCTATTAGCTGGAGGGAGCAGTAGTGGCTAGCAAGGGCGAAGAGGGCAACATTGATGATGAGTTCCTCTTGTCTATTCTTCCCTGTACCTTTTCTAAACTGCCATGACCTCACTTCCTTTTCTTTTCTACTCTGTTGATCACATCAATTTTAGAGGCTCCGCCATTTCAAGAGACCAGAAGATGATAGAAAAAGCTCCTTTCGTTGAAAAATATTCCAGTGTTTGTCTTCGGCCACCATAGACATCTGCATGCTGTAAAACATAACCTTGAAAGCGAACCGACAAAGGTTTCCTTTGTTAATAAATGTCTGGAGACACGTACGATCCCACGCGCGGGTGTCCACCCATATGCAAAATCAACAGCACTACTCAAAATTCGCCCGTGCCAGCATCACTGCCAGCCTCGCAATCATACATACCAAAAACGAACTTTGTTGTGGCAACTGTGACGACCAGTTTCCATTGAAATGATTGCACCAATTTGACTGAGACGGCCCGAAGTTGGTGTTTGCGTAGTAGGTTCAGTTGTGGATTCCCTCTCGGGTAGAGTCGGCCGAATCGGGGACTAATTGTAAAGTTCAAATGGATTGAACTTTTCCATCGGTCGATAATCCCCTTTTACGAATGCACTAACAGGATAGCCAACAGCAAAACGAAATAATTCCTCAAGCTTTTCTAGGGGATTTTCTGCTGTTTTCCATCCACATTGCAATTTACGTAGTACTTTCAATTTTGTTTCCGTCGTTGGAACGGCAGGCTGCTTGTCCACTACACACGCAGATTTCATATGCATTTATAAGAATATAATTCCCTGACTTTTTCTAACTTTCTGGGTAACACTTTATATTTTCTTCCCTGACCCAGGGCGCACAAAGACCACACCTTCTCTAACCCTTTTGAGAAGTTACAAAACGGAAATAATATAACTAGGTGCACGTACGTATTTCCTGTTTAAATATCTCAAGAGATTGTGACACTTTCATCTCATCATCAATGGTATCCTATGGATTCTCACCTTGTACTGTCATAACTCTGCCAGGAGAGATTCTAACCGGGAAAATCCAAGGGGTTCATGGCCCCTAGGTGCAAGGTGGAAGAAAGGGGGTCTGGGGTGGAAGCCCCCAACAATTTGTTTGACCACGCTTTTTTTACCATAAGACAGTTGTTTGAGCTCAGAGATGGGTCTTTTATACACGAGTAAG
>WIPJ01001198.1:19995-60852 GCA_018155075.1 Cassiopea andromeda | reverse complement strand
GTTTGTGTGTGTGTGTTGTGTGTGTGTGTGTGCAATGCTGTAGAATTTGACCAAACTAGAGGGTATGTAAATTATGTGGGGCACCCTCACACAGGCCTAGCTTGCCAGTTCAGGAATTCAATGGAAAATCACCTAGGGGCCATTCACCAATCACATAATGTCTCTAGGGGGGAGGGAGGGAGAGTAACTTGATTTGCTATGTTATTGTTTTATTTATATGGAGAGCAATAGTACAAAGCATTACCAGAGGGGGAGGGGGTCTAAAAAGTGGTAAATTTAGCATTACATAATGTGTGGATGACCCCCTACTACATTTACATCATCAGGTACCTTTTAGTTATGTAGTTGGCATTTTTTACATTTGGGAGCACAAGGGCCTTTTGCTTCCTAAACTATCCACCCATGTAGCAGAACAAACACTAGAAGGCAAAAACCTGTGAAACAGGGCTCTATATGCTGTAAGGTATGGAGTTCCAATTCCTGCACCTTGTTCAAAGTCAACTGATTCTGGCAAAGGAAAGGTCTTTGATTCACTGCATAATGAAATCTCTGCATAAGATCCAGACAAGCTTCCATAAAACCAAACTCTATCACCAGCCTATGGAGGAAATATATGCTCAATCAGGGATGGTGCCTGCTATCGTAGACTGGGAGGACTTTTGGGCACAATGCCCTAACATGTTCTAGATTTCCTCATCAAATCTGGATTAATCAGAAAATTGGCCTTGGTGACAAATGGGGAGGGGGGAACACACCACCCAAGTCCTTCCCATGGCACTGCCACTGGGCTCAATGGTAGATCTTTTGAAGAAGTCTGGCCATCACACAAAATAACAAGGAAAAGCTCAAAGTAACTGAGAGAACTGTACAAAAAGTTTACAATAAATTCAGGATTTGCATGCATGTTATGAACTCTAGTATAAATTTCTCTTTATTCTCTGCTCAGTATGCTCTAGTATAAACTCTAGTATGCACTAAGTATGAATTTCTCTATTCTCTGCTCGATCTAAAAATTTCCAAATATCATTGGTAACATATCACATACTGCTTGCAAACATCTACATGACATCAGAGACTGGTTAATTATCAACAGGCATTTTCAGATGTTGAGCAGAACTGGAAATGGTTGCTTAGTAGAAATGGTTTAGTACTACCAAGAAGTTGCTTAATATAACCAACAAGTGAAAGATTATAACCTTGAATTTTGTAACTTCAGGTCCCACTTCACAAATTATTCCCGCTCCATCTCCCCCTGGTGTGTATGGTAAAGGTGGTTTTCTTGCATAAGTTCCAGACCTAATGTATGTATCCACTGGATTGATACCAGCTGCTTTAACATCGATAAGAACCTAAAAACAGCATTTCTCTAAAAAACCTGACCTTTATAGAATTCATCAACATAAAGCACATGAAAGTAAAACACTAATCATTCTCTGAAAAGTATTTATGAAATTTGAAAAATCAACATAGAATATCTTGTGATCATTGAATGTAAAGCCTAGCTTCTGAGCAACAATGTGTTTGCTGTAGTGGAGTGTAAACATGCAAGAAAAGGTATGAAATAGCTTCAAAAGGACCTCTCTAGAGCTTGGCTTAGGAAGAGCTATGCCTTTTAAAACTTGTAGCACTTCAGGGCCACCAAAGTTTGCAACTCTTACGGCCTTCATCACGAATGACTTGCACTGCTATGCCAGGATTTGGGAACACGGTGGGCGCAATGCGGGAGGCGGGGTCTTTCACTGTTGCTCGAGGCCAGTTTAAAATGGTGGATTATATGCGCAGTAGAGCGTGAAAGTTCCTGTAGAGAAGTAAAGCTGACACATTGCTAGCAGGAGAGGATGAATATCAGTGATGAAACGATTGCTACGGAGTCCAGAGAAAGAAAGACGCTTGGATTGGTAGCTATTGGAGTGACAGGGGCCGTAGCAATTGGCCTGTCGATTGCATCAGCTCCTTTTGTCACCCCGGCTTTGCGTAGATTTTGCTTGCCTTACGTTCCAGCAACAAGCAGGCAAGTAGATAATGTTGTCAAGATGTGTAAACATCATCAGAGTCGGAGCAAGAATGTAGAAAAACTTATCGATTTAGGGAGTGGTGACGGTAGGATTGTGATTGCCGCGGCCAAGAATGGCTTCGCTTGTACTGGAGTTGAACTGAATTTATGGCTTGTTCTTTACTCTAAAATAGCTGCAGGGTTGCTCGGCTTACGACGAAATGCGACATTCCAAAGGCTAGACTTGTGGAAAACTGATCTATCTGAATATGATAAAATAGTAATTTTTGGCGTTGCGGAAATGATGCCTACACTTAGGTATAAATTGCTGAAGGAAATGAAGAAAGAGTCAAAAGTAATTGCTTGCAGATTCCCCATTCCGAACTGGAAGCCTATTGATATGATCGACCAAGGCATCGATAGTGTTTGGGTTTACAGTCCACAAAACTCACCATCAGTTAAATAGCCCAATGGCCCTTTTGCCTAGTTTATACTGTGTGCTATTGCCCCAAGACAGTAAATTAAGAAATGTTGAATGAGTTAGTGGAGACCACAAAGCTAAAACCTACAAGAAAATTCAGCAATATTCCTTGGCTTCACAATGAAAGTTTGCAATATATTTTGATTCATTGTGGAAGTAGAATGAAAGCTGTATTAGATGGATGCCTTAAACAGAAGTGTACAGCTGTCAGGAACAAAGCTGTGTTGGGTGCCAGGAGCAAAGCTTGTGCCATATATCAGGGCCAAAACTGTAATTGAAAGCAAGAAGAAATATGTTATCAGATATCAGGAACAAAACTATGCCAGAAGTTGGATGCCAGGAACAAAAGCTGTATGAGCTATTAGGTGCACAATTATATTTCATATTGATATATATGTTGTACTAGATTTCTTTGCCTACTTTATACACAAGGTAGCAGTCCATGCCTGGAAGAGATTGGTGCAAGAGCAGCAATTCACATGTGCTCTCTTGTCTGCATGAACAATTGCTCTTAATTATTTGGAATGGCATGGGCATCCAAGGTATTCAAAATACAAAGTCAAATTTCTCATTGAGGATAGAACAGGATAAAGCTGTTATATTACTTGTGAGCGTAGGCATAGATAAATATCAAAGTGTAAGCATAGCCATATATTCATAATCAAAGGTAAAAATCGTGTTCACAGCAAGAGTCCTATTAACCGTTATTGTTGCTGTGGTTGTGGTAATCATAATCATAATGTGTTCTTGACACTCACACTTGATTACATCACTATCAATAAAACAAATAAATGCAACTAATAAAGTTCCTTCACATCCAGTTTGTCTCTGAATTTTTCAGAATTATCCATTATAAGTCCCTTTTGTCATAATATCTGCACTCATATTCTGTGTTGGACAATATTTCACAATGATATTCTTCAGTTTGACTTCTTCTCAAGCAAAATGATAAGAGACATCTATGTGCTTAGTGCTTTCATGAAATATAGAGTTTTTACTAAGCTCCACAATTATCTTCAAAGATAGTTGATGCATCATCATGTATTTCACAAATGTCTTTAGGAAGTCTTCTCAGCCAAATTGCTTCTTGTGTTGCATGACTTAGGGCAACATATTCAGCCTCAGTAGTAGATTTGGCCACAGTGTTTTGCATTTTACTTCTCCAACTAACTGTGTTACCACATACTTTGAATACATACCTAGATGTTGAATGTCAAGTTTCTATGTCCAGTCCAATCAGAATCAGAGTAGCTGATCAAAACATAGTCACTGTCTGACACATTGTAGATAAGGCCATAATCAATATTTCCTTTGATATATTGTAGGATTCTCTTTACCCCTTCCATATGTTCTTTTCCTGGTCTTGTCATGAATTTTGAAAGCATATTTACAGCATCAGCAATACCTGATCGAGTAGCTTTTGCAACATATGTCAATGACCCAATAATTTGTTGATACATTTGAACATCTACAGGAGCTTCATCCTCAGCCAGTTTCCTGAATTTTCTGCCAGGCTCAGCAGTATTGGAAGCATATGATGGTTATGATGATTATTATTGGATAATATATCACATGTTAGTTGTTAGGTTTGATATGCCATTGATATTATATTACATTGCTATGTTCATGCTGTTTTACACAAGCGTTTTGATGGCTTATGCTTATTATGATTGATTCGATAGAAACCCAAATAACTTTAACAGGTTATGGGCCCAGGATACGTTCTTTTTGATTGTCTTCTCGACGTGGATTTAATATCGAAACAAATTTGTCAACGTAGACGTGTGCGAGTGTGAACAAGAAGGATGATGGCTGAAATTACAAAAATTGAACCACTTGACGGAGCTAACTATCAAAGTTGGAAATACAATATGAAGCTAGTATTGATGGAGCGTAGATTATGGGGTTTTGTCTTAGGCACAGAGGAGCCTCCAGGAGAAGGTGAGTCCGCTGCTTTGAGGAATTCTTTCATGCTTCGTTCAGATAAGGCGTATTCCCTGATTGCGTTAAGCGTTTCCAAAAGTCTGCAAGTACATATCATGTCAACTACAGACCCAAAGGTTGCCTGGACAACTTTACAGAAACAATTTGAACTTATTTCTATTGCCCAAATTGTGCGTTTAAATCGAAAATTTTATGCCGCAACTATGAAGGAAATTGACGATCTAATGGAGCATTTGAAATTTATGACATCGTTAGCGGAGCAGCTCAGAGAATTAAAGGAGGAAATTTCTCCGCAAACGTTCGCCACAGTTGTTTTAGGGAGCCTTCCAGAATCTTATAAATGCCAGAAACATGGATGAATTGGACTGGGAAAGCATTCAAGGGTTGTTAGTCGAGGAATTCATGAACCGAAAGGACAAGGATGAGAAGAAAACACCTAATCCCACAAATGCTTTGTTTCTTTCATCTAAACACGACATGAATTCAGTTGGAAATAAAGCTAACAGCAAATATCACCACTGGAAAGGTAGAGCGCGCAACACGAGACTGCAGCAGAGACATTACTATGGTGACCACGAAAGTACCAAAGGCCCTAAATGTTTTTGAAATGCCAGGAATTTGGACATATCGTCAAAAATTGCCCCCTGAACAAAAGGAAGCCAGCATGTTCACATGTTACAGAGGATTGCAAAGAACACAGCGACATTAATGAACATATTTACCAGTCAATTTTCAAGAATTGGGACTTATTTCTTCAACAAAAATTAAACTCTCAAATGGATGGTTTATTGATAGTGCCGCTTCAAAACACATGACCTACGAGAAAAGCATCATACACGATTTCACTTAATTTCATGAGCCAATGGAAATACATCTTAGTGATAATACAATCATTTTTGCATATGGTGAAGGCCAAGTAAAGCTTAAATGTATTGACGGATCTGATACAATAATCTTAGTATTGCACAACATCCTATATGTTCCAAAGCTGACTACGAATTTGATATCAGTACCGGCGATGACTCAAATGGGTGCAGAGGTTACATTTGATGAAGATAAATGTATTGTTTTGAAAGGTGACATGAAGCTAATTTTAGGAAATCTTGTGGATAAGAAACTTTATCGTGTGAGTACACCTGAATTTGTGAATGTGACAGCAATTTCCAATAAAGCAACAATGCAAACATGGTACTGTAGATATGGTCATTTGAATTATGGATATATGAATCAATTGGTAAAGAAACACCTGGTAGAAGGACTAGAGAGTAGTGACAAGCAATTTGATACTGAATGCCAATCATGTACGATGGGTAAAATGACAAGAATGCCATTTCCAAAGAAAAGTCCCCACAAATCAACAGAGCCACTTAAAATTATCCATAGCGATGTTTGCAGTCCAATGGCAATTAATTCGCTTGGAGGGAGTAGGTACATGCTATCATTTATTGATGATTATTCCAGATGCTCATTTGTTTATTTCATCAAATCAAAGGATGAAGTTTTCGAAAAATTCATAGAATTTGTGAATTTGGTTGAGAACCAAACTGGATTTAAAGTAAAAGCCATTAGAACTGATAATGGAGGAGAATACAATTCAAAAGCTATGGCTGAATACTGTAAAGAAAAAGGCATTTGCCATGAGTTAACAAACCCATATTGTCCGGAGCAAAATGGCATTGCGGAAAGGTTCAACCGTACAATCATTGAAGCTGCAAAGTCAATTTTATTTGATGCTAGATTACCACAGCATTATTGGGCAGATGCTATGAATACAGCAGTTTATTTACGCAATAGAAGCCCAACTGCAATCTTAAATGACAAAACACCTTATGAACTTTGGTTCAAACAGAAACCGGACGTGTCAAATCTACGTATTTTTAGCTGTATAGCATATGCACATATTCCTGAAGATAAACGTCATAAGCTTGACAACAAAGCTTTGAAGACCATTTTTGTTGGATACCCAGAGGGAACAAAAGGGTATAAATTATTAGATGTGCAATCCAAACGTTTCTTGAGAAGCCGGAATGTACGGTTTCATGAAGATATATTCCACAATTTTGAAGAATTAAAACAGAGCAAGAAAGATATTGTTTTTTATGAATCCCATGAAGCTGACTTGGATAACGATAAGAACATTGGAATGGAGTAAAGCGCATTTTTCGGTATTTGAAAGTAACTCTTGACTTTGGTCTAAAATTCTTTGTGGATGAAGGGAATTTGCAACTGATTGGATTTTCAGATGCTGATTGGGCCGGAGATATTGATACACGTCATTCAACTTCCGGATATATTTTCCAAATTGGTAACTCAACAATCAGTTGGTGCAGCAAAAAACAAATCACAGTTGCAAAATCGACAGCAGAGGCTGAATATGTCGCGTTAGCTCTTGCTGCCCAAGAAGCCATTTGGTTGCGCAGTTTGCTAACCAAGGAGCAATTCAACTTGCAAAAAATCCCAAGTTCCAATACAGAACTAAGCATATTGATGTGACATATCACTTCATTCGTGAAAGAGTCAATTCAAACGAAATATCAGTGACTTATTGCTCAACAAATGAAATGAAAGCTGATATTATAACTAAAGAACTATCCAAAGTATTTTTCGAGAAATTTCGTTGTATGCTTAATGTTTATCCTGTGCCATAAAGACATTTTTGTTTATGAACAATAATCATCAAGTGGGAGTATTAGAAGCATATGATGGTTATGATGATTATTATTGGATAGTATATCACATGTTAGTTGTTAGGTTCGACACGCCATTGATATTATATTACATTGTTATGTTCATGTTGTTTTTTACAAGCGTTTTGATGGCTTATGCTTATTGTGATTGATTCGATAGAAACCCAAATAACTTTAACAAGCAGGAGTAGCAGCAGGTTTACAATTTTCCATGTTGAGCTTCTTTAGGATTCCTTCAAGGAGTTTCTTCTGTGATATTGTCTTTGTTTTGTTGCTTTGATCCCTGTTTACTACCATGCCAAGAATATGGCGAACTTCACCTTGATCAGTCACAACAAATCTCATGCCAAGTTAATCTTTTTCTTTCATCAGCATTTCAGCATTGTTAGAAAATAGTAGAACATCAGCAACCCACAATGCAAGATTAACAAATAGACCTTACCTTCCTTTTCCCTTATTGAATTGATGTAGACACATGTATCATTATCACTTTTGCAGTAATCAGTAGTCAATTTCATTGTTCCAGCAGTGTGCAGCTTGCTTCAAACCATAAGTACTCTGCCTAAATTCACATACATGATTTGGCTTGTCTTTGTTCACATATCCTGTTGGTAGTTTCATATAACTCTCTGAATCCAGCATTCCTTGTAAAAAGGCAGTTTTAACATCCATCTCAGTCTGATGGATGTGAATCTGACTACAGGTGAAAATACCTCATCATAGTTGATTCCCTCAGATTGAGAATAACCTTGGGCTGCCAGGTATGCTTTGACTTGATCCACTAAATCATCTGGATTGTGCTATAGATACCCAACGGTTTCCAACAGCATTTTGATTCTTTGGTAAAGGCACAAGATCCGATGTATAAATGATAAATGATTCATACTCAGCATTAGTAGCTTCTTTCCACTGCATTTCAAACTGTCCATTTCAAGCTTCATTTATATCAACTGGTTCGTCTATGTCAGCTGCAAGACTAGTAGCATTGCATTCTTCAATCATTCTTCTTGGAAGTCTATGGTTTCTGTAAGGTGCTAATTCTGCAACTTGCCTCATAAACTGATCTTCAAATGTTTCTCCCACTGGTTGATTGTCTGCTTGTTCATCAAGATTGACATTATCTTCAGGTTGCCATTTATCAGGAAAGAACAAATCAGCCTGCTGTTTTGTCTCAGCAGTAAAGTCATGAAAAGTCTTTTCTGCAAATATCATATCTCTACTTCTACAGAAACTTCCAGATGACAGGTTAATCAGCTTGTATCCTTTAGTGCCATCAGGATATCCAACAAACACTGTCTTACTGGATTTAGGGTCAAACTTCTTTCATTTGCTCTTGCTCACATGCACATATTCCACACATCCAAACACTTTAAGGTTTGAAACTTCAGGTTTCACACCATACCAACTCTCATATGGTGTAATGCCACTAAGTTATGTCATTGGGCTACAATTTTGAAGATAAACTGCTGTGTTCACTGCTTCAGCCCAGAACTTTTGAGGAATTTTTGAATGGCACATGATTGATCTCACAGTTTCCACAATTGTTCTGTTCATTCTTTCAGCCGTGCCATTCTGAGCAGGATTCTCAGGAACAGTAGTCTGATGTATAACTCTTTCCTCCTTCAGATAGTCAGCAAGCAATCGTGATTTATACTCTCCTCCATTATCTGAACACAATACTTTCACAGTTTTTCAAAACTGATTCTTGACAAAATTAACAAACTCTTTAAATTTGACCAAGACTTCACTCCTCTGTACAATGAAGTACACTTTAGTATATCGAGAAAAATCATCAATAAGGTAGCAATATAAATTGATTCTCCTTTGGACTTTGTTGACTTAGGTCCACATACATCATTGTTGATGACTTCAAAAGTTTCGATAGCATGTTTAGCAGTTCCTTTAGGATAAGCACTGTGATGATATTTTCCCATTATACATGGCTCACATACTTCTGCTTTCTTTAATTATGTCAGCATCCCTTCAACCAAGTTATTATGTTGTAGCTTCTTAACATTGTCCATCCCTAAATGGCCAAAGTGATAATACAATAATTCCAGATCTGATTCAGTGTTAGGCTCTCTACTAACAGTATTCGCAGACTCTGTAGGAATAATGTTCAATTTGTGAAGCCTTCCTTCAATCTTGCCAGTAGCTAAGACCGTTGAACTTCCAAAGCTCCTGGTTAAGTCATAGCTCGAACAGGCAACAGGTTCTTCTCTAAATCAGGTGTTGTAAGTTGGGCGAGCATGGGATAAGATAAGGACTAGATGCGAATTTTATTCTAATTAATCAATCAAATGGAAGCTATTTACATTATTCTAAGATCGATTATATCAAGTTCTACTCTGCTCAACTCAAGCCTCAATTACAATGCAATTCTAAATCTGCTAGCATATGCAACGCATGCATACTAAATAGGCGTAGGTAATGGGAGCATAGGGAGAGCATGCTGAGAAGGTGCAACGGAAGTGCCTGAAACAAGAGCCCAGTGCCCCTTTTAGCCCTCTGCTGCAGCCCTTCACAACATCAGGTACAACCAAAACATCCTTTAGAGCAATGCATTGTATTCCATCATCAAGATCTGCAACTGTACGGTATGTACCTTTTCCATAGGCCAATATTTGACAGTTGCCACTCAGATTTATAATAGCAGGATTTTGAATTCATCAAAAATCTTCCAATACATCTCTATCAAATGTCATGTGCTGTGATGCTCCAAAATCAATTATCCATACATCATCAGTTACTTGATCGGAAGTTGTATATGCTTCCTCATGCATTAAAGCAGGATCATGCTGACTTTCTTTTCATCCACAAAATGTGCTGACCTCTTTCTATTGACAGGATTATGCATAGATGCTGAATTATCCTTACCTTTTCCATTTCTTGTAGGACAGTCTCTACCAAAGTGACCCCTTTTGTGACAATTCTGACAAACTCCACGAAAATTCTTCTCTTGCTTGGAGTCGCTCTTTTTAGAAGCAAATGAAGCATTTCCTTGCTCTCCCCTCTTGTGAAACTGTGATCTTTTCACATAAAATGTATCTTCAGTTCCAATACTATCAATTTGACGATCTAAATCATTTAGCAACATTCCCTTGACTTTCTCAAATGAGAGATTTGCCTCTCCAACAGCGTCGAGTGCAGTAAGCAACGGTGTGAACCCACTTGGTAAACTAGCTAGGACGATCATCGCTAGTTCTTTATCATCCATGGTATAGCCCATTTCTCTTAACTGATTATGCAATGACTTCATGTGATTAAAATCCTCTAACATACTGCCACCAGTCTAGAAGCGACTTGAATAGTATTGTTGTCGTAACCTTACTTTCTGCAGTATTGATACTCTTGCAAATTGATTTTTCTAGGCATCCCAGGCTGCATTTGCTGTAGTAATATCATGAGTATGAATTAGTTGCTCTGGTTCTATCGCGAATCAAATGTACGTCGATGCTTTCTTAGCAGGATTTGCAAACTTCCGTTTCACATCTTGCTCGCATCTGCAGCAGGGGAAACAGCAGATCCATCAGCGAATTCAAAGAAATCCATGATCTGTATTTTAAACTGATCAGCTTCGAAATTCTCAGGGCCTGCTACTTATCGATTCCTCAGATGACAAAGCCATTTTCCAAGCTTAGCAAGTTGCTCAATAACTGTATCAGAAACCCAGGGTTCTGGGCCCATAACGTGTTAAACTACTTGTGAACGAGTGCATAGATGAATATCAAAGTTTAAGCACAACCATATATTCACAATCAAAGGGAGAAAAAGCATTTTCACAGCAAGAGTCCAATTAAACATTGTTGTTGTAGTTTTGGTAATCATAATAATAATGAGTTCCTGACAAAAGCAGAGTTATTAAAGCAAAATGTTAATCACTAGTCTTGATGTTGCAACAACGAAGTTCCTATTTGTAATGTGCGATTGCATGGTTGATAGTGATGCTGGCATGGGTAATTTTGCACTCGTGCTGAGGAGTTTTGCATGTGTGTAGACATGGGCACGTGCGATCGCACATGACTCTAGGCATGGACTGAGGTAGGCACACTGAATCAGGGGTGGAAATAGCCGCCAGACTTCGAAAATTTCCGATACAAATACTCAAACCGCTGGTAGTACTGAGAAAAAAGTTTGAAAATGTCCGACAATCCCCCTTTGATGAATGTAAATCTTTTTATTTCACCAGACACTTAATTTCAGTTAAGTCAAAACTGGGCAATGAGACCCATAATTTCTTCATGTTTAGCTGAATGAATGTTCCTATTTAACTGCGAGTACCCCATCAACAATAATCAAACTGATCTGATCAAAGTTCTGAAAATGTCTGACATCATGTCTTTTTTTTATTTCTACCCCTGATGAATATCAACTCGCTATGCAGTACTTCAGCAAAAGAGATTTTAGTATAAAGGGCTACTATCGGGATGTCTCACCAAGATCAATTTTCTAGTTCCTCCAAATTCGATGAGAAAATGTTGGGGGGGGATGAGGGACCTCTAGCAAGATTTTGGAGTGGGTGTGGCAACGAGATTGCATAATATTTTTAGGTTGTGGAACTCGAGATCCCCCAGCCTTGGATGCCTGGCTCTACTCATGATCTTCTTTAGTCCTTTTTTTGTATCGGCTACATGATACCCTACTGTGCTATTTACCACCACAAATGTCATTCTTCAAAGAACCATTCCTAGTAATCATCAAAGTATGCATCTTATTTTAATTAGATTTGCTTAATAGTAATAGCCAGCAAAAGTAGAAATTAACAGTAGAATTCAGATAAATTAGAAAGTAGCATTTAAAAGTGAAAGTCAAAGTTCCTCCCGTGCCATTGGTGCATAGGGCGCCCCTATCTCAGTTTCCAGCAACCCTAGGCCACACGTCTGCAAATGCAGTGAAATCTACAGCGGGGGGGAAGCTGGTCCACTGGTAGCTCCGCATGTTTAACTTCTCTACTCCATTCTCATCCATCGAGCGCCAGATGTGAAGGCAGTGAGTACCATTTTAAAGGTCTTTGGTATGACTCATCCGGGGCTCTAACCAACGACCTTCCGGTTGTGAGAAAGACGCTTTAATCACTGGGCCATCACTCCGGTGAAATTGGATGTTTCCCTGCAAAAATTACTGCCCTACCTTCATCAACTATGAATATTCTCATTTGACTGATACCAAGGTGTAAATATTATATGTGCACACTTGTCGTCCTCCCTTAAAGGGGAGTTGACCTGTTAGTTAAGTTTCCTTAATCAGCCAAATGATTGTTTTGAAGTTAAAGATTTTTCTTTTACATGCCATTCTGGGTGCTGTGATTGAGGCTTTTGATATGTTTTCCAAATTTGCAGCTCACCAGCAACTGTGAGAATTATTATCAGATATTTATGTAACTTTTATGGCTTATCCCAGTTTAAGTTGATTGTCAAAATATTTTTGTAAATTTTTGGGTAAGTCTTAGATATCACAATTTATCTCTCTTCGGTTCTACCACATTTACAAATAGAGCTTTAAGTTTTAAGACAATCTTTGGAGCTGCTGTATTATGTCTCTACAAAGTAATTTAGTGGTACAGTTATAGCGTTTCAGCACTATACAAGCACTCTGTAATCGGGAGTGAGTAGCGGTTGATGCAGGCCTTCAAACTCTTACGGTTTGGCCGTGGGACTCTCAGTTTCCGATCAAATCTCACGGTCTCACGGTGTAACCTCGAACTCTCAAGGTTTTCCTCCAGAAGAGCAAGCTTACAAAACTCTAGAATGGCAGCAAAGCCTACAATTATGAAGGAAAAAGCCATATAGTTGAACAGATATAGTCTATAAACAGTAATTTTAGTCAATGGCGACAGTAATGTGAACATTAAATTCATAATTCTTTTGTTGTTGAATATTTCATAACAGTCAAATATGAGGGGGCAAGCCTATTCATGTGATAAAATGAGACCCATCGTCAATTGTAGATTAAATACTATTGCCCTATAAATATTGGCAGATGAGAGTGCCCGTTTCCTTCCCTCCCCCCCCCGGTTTCTCCTACTGGCAAAAAATCTCACAGTTTTAAGCCTGAGTCTCAAGGTTTTTCCAAGTTGCTTTTTGAGATCTCACGTTTTAGGTTTTCAGAGGCTGGAAGGTCTACTGATGGGCTTAATGTGTCTCTATATTCAGAATGGGCATTTTCTTAAGAGTTATGCACCAGTAAAAATGAATTCCCACCTTCCCCACTTTGAGACATGTGGGGCATTGGCGGGGATTTGTTGCCCGTTTAGCTGATTATTGTGTCAGCACTACGTGGGAGATTAGCACATATTAGCACTTCCACTAAGCCATGTGGGGCTTTAGGTGAGGATTCGTAGTTTCAAATCCAAGATGACGACCATTGCAAATTTGCTTCTTTCTCGGATAATTTGGTGCCATAATTTCCCCCAGGGGGTGGGGCATGTTTAACTTTTTTTCCACAAATTTGCCTCCACATGGTGGGTTATTTGTCTGGCTTGACTCACATTGCAATGCCAATTTCCACCTGTGTCCCGAAGTGGAGGGAGTGGGGGTTCATTTTGACTGGTGCATCATACGGGGTGGCTCTAAAAAATGTTCAGACTTCCTACTTTCGTTACAGGCTTCCTACTTCTCCTCGCCCCCTCACTCAGACACTTCCTCTGCGCGTCCCTGCATGTCTACGGTGCCACCACGGCGAGCTCTCAATATTTGGAAAGTAATTCGAATTGAATTCAGATTCTTATTGGAACAGGATTAATAAACACTTTTTTCTTAATTTCATCTTTCTTTAGTTTTTAAGAGCATTTTTACATCAAACTGTGCAATCTTGCCGATTGTTAATTACTTATGCAATATTTATAAAACTTTTGTATGACAAGCTCGCAGGTAATAATTATTAATTTGCCGCATGCTCTTTGCAACCACTTACATCTATTGTAACCTGTACATTCTCCCCATTTGGATCTCCTCATCGATTAACTAAGAGCCAAAAAAAGGGTTTTTGCACCTTTGTTTACATTTTCAATACATTTGCCATGTGCTTGCTAAATATTCTTTTGATTATGTTGAAAAGAAAAAGAATCAGAATCTTGAAAGTTTTCAACCAAAGTGTTTTGTAGCAACCAATATCAAAGGACTGAATGAAATTTATCCTTTTAAACTCGCAGGTTTTTCTATTTCCAGGGCGTCATGGCCGGGTAGGGCAAGGGGGTCATGGCCCCAACTTTTTCGAAATCGTCAGATTTTCGGAAATTTTGATATGATATATGATGCTATGATATGATATGATATGATATGATATGATATGATATGATATGATATGATATGATATGATATGATATGATATGATATGATATGATATGATATGATATGATGTGATGTAATGTGATGTGATATGATATATGAAATAATATGATATGATGTGATATGATAACATATTATTTATACACGATTCTACCCTTCGGCTTTTTATTTTAACATCAAGAATACACAAAATTCCAAGTAGATAATATTTACGATAGTTTAAATAAATAGAAATAAAAAGAGCAGGTAACTAAATTTATATCCTAGGACGCTGTTCTTCCAGGGGGTTGTGTTTCTAAGTGGCCAAGCATATTTTTAATCAGCTCTTTAGGAACTCCTTTAAATTCTTTTTGAAGCGACTAATAGTTCGGAGCTCCCTAATATCCGTTGGAATTGTATTTCAAATTCTTACAGTAGAGTATTGATAGCTCTTTCGCAAGCTCAGTATTAAGCCTGGGAATTTTTAGATCTTTACAATACCTTGTTGCGTAATTTGATTGCGAAGATCTTTGTTGATGGTTCGTCAGAAAATTTTCGGAGTTTTGCTGTTAGTAAAGACAAAGGTTTCGAATTTTATCGGAAAATCATTGAGCTTGGCCCCCCTGCTCTACAGGAATCACGACGACACTGGTCTGTTTTCAATGGTTTTCATTTGATACTGCTTTAGCTATTGCCTCTAACTGTAGCTTCAATTCCTTCTAGAAGATTTTGCCCAAAACACCCATAAACGCCAGGGATTTTTCAACGTTCAGTTCCATACAAAATGTGCAGTTTTAAAAAATTTGTGCAGTTCTATTGTAAAAGCTGTGTAATCAAAAAGTTTGTTTTTCAGTAGCCCAAGGGTGTAAGAAAGTAGATAGCATTAAAAATGATAGATTTAAGTATGAAGTGATAGGCGAAACACAAACCAGAAATGAAATTGCTAGAGGTAGTAGTTCTTATCTACCCCTTTTTGCTAAAAGTAGGGTGTTTAATCCCACCTGCAAACAGAATTTAATTCTTCAACACAGTATTGCTGGATGTTCTGCGCAGCTCTAAATTTTTCTTACAAAAATCTTATAAACGCAGGCGTCTTGCTTCTGTTCCAGGAGAGGTAGGGTGCTTTTCCTACTTAAGGGCTTTTAGTGAATTCAGCTATTAAAACACTTGCAAATGACAAACTATGATTTAGTGTAGTGTTAACATTATTGAGCTGTAGAAATGATCCCACCTGTAACACTCAAGCCTAGATATGGTATTGAATTTGACTCGTCCTTGCATAGTTAATTCAAATCAAATAAAAAATTCATATCCATGTATTCTTATTGCAAATGCTATCGCAGATGTTTTCACATTGCAATGCGCCAACTACCAGTGCTGTTTTTTGATTACATTTATCGAGTACATGCTACTTTAGAATGCTTTGTAAGTTCAGCATAGAGCATCCTTTCCTATAGAGCTTGAAATAGAAGTTTACACTATGGCAGCAAAGCAGCTCTGCAATATTTTGATTACTTCATCCCTGCTTACCGCCGCTGTGACTGCAACAGTCTGTCCGGTAAAATATGAAATTGAAACTAGACAGGCATCTAATGAGTATTACCGGGATGCAAGGTTTACAAGCTCTAACGTCGTCACTGTAACGACACAATCAGCTGTACAATGCATCCAAAGATGCCTCAAAGAATGCCTTTGCTACCACGCCAACTACAAAGTGTCAAAGGCAAGAACATGGGAATGCCAGTTGGTCACCTACTCGGAATGTGGTGTGAAAAGTGGAGTACGAATTGAAGATGATTTTGGTTGGTCTGGTGTTAAATTGATGAAGGTGAGCGAAATTTAATATTCTGTGTTCTTCTATCATCATATTCGTTGCACAGTTTTTTATGAATTGGTATAGTAAATGTGATGACCCAGGTTTAAAATGACATCAACTAGGGACAGAATGTAAATTAAGGAGGTTAGGGGGAAGGTGATAGGGTGATTAGGCAAGATATCTAGTAGCTGGGGACTTCGGCTCAAAGTAAGTAAACAGGGGCTATTGCAATAAGAATGTCCTCCAAGGTATTATTTGAAAAAATGAATAGTCGGGTGGGAACGTCTATTCCGGACTACGGAGTACTTTGTTAGGCAGTAGAGAGTTTGAAAAGGCATAAAATCTCACAGCATTTTTAATTATCATGGGTTACGTATTTAGCATCTTGCATAGTCATGCCTTATACGATTGTGTCTTTTGCAATAATCCTGGCAATGTCGAAATAAAGTAAACGAAAATTCAATCAAAATCATGTTTTTCTAAGCGGCTTTCTTACTGCATAAATTTTGCCGGCGTCATGAGCATCAGCCAGGGACACCAGAGCAAGGGGACGAAAAGGGTGCAGCACTCTTCCTGCCCTTGAAAAGCAGGGACGGAGAGCAAAAGCATCCTTCTTATGCTGTCTTCTGAAAGGGCCTTTTTCGTACGTTTGTTCTTCTCTCAGGCTTGATCCCCTTCTACCCTTAGAAATTCCTCACCTGCCACGAAGTGCAACAATACTTTGAAGCATATGTTTGTAAAAAGTAACCTGTACTTTAGAATTCTGACGTTATTTTGACGTCAAAATAAGTGCAAGTGCCTTTCTTTAAAGGTCTGCCCTCTTTTTGCTCCGACGTTCCTGGCCGCAGTTCTATTTTTCAGGCCGTCTGACTAGATAACTTGACTGCACTTAAGCGCACTTTGGTTTTCTTTCTCTGTTAACTTATAGAATACGTGTGCAATAGCATATCTCTTGAAGCTGATAATGCACTGAAAGGAAGTGTCAAGTCAGCTGGTTCCACCATGAAGCTTTGTTGTACTTGTGAGAATACCTGCTTCAAAACTCGAAGGGGGTGATGTAGCTTCACACCTAGCTGTTGCAAATCACTGTGAATGCCATGTGAATTTCATTTTACTTCATTCAAGGATATTAAAGACATTTTAAGGCATGAAACAGATATCTAAATTAGGGTGCTTGACTCTACACATTCCCCTCTCCTGTGCTTCTTGCTGTCAGCATACACAATGAGAAGCACGCATGGCGCTTTGGAAATAGGATTCTTCCTTTCAGAAATTTGTCGTAAAAGTACATACATTAGCCCCAATCATCATGAAAATATTATTTTCTTTCCTTAGGGATCAGAAGATCCATTTACCAGAGAATATTGCTGTAAATTAACAGGTCAGTTTAAAGGATTTTTCTATTAGCTTAAAAGCACAAAGTGATGAATAAATACTGATGGTACTCATATAGTCTTGTCGCGGGTTCAGCTGGGTGAGTCTTGGAAAATCAGTACAACAAATTGTGCTCTAGTCTTGTCAATTTCCTAAATCTCTCTACTCTAAAAGTCCCTTACAAGTAGTTATATCTTATTGTGAAATAATACAACTTGATGACAGTGTCATTTAGGTCTCTTAGCAACAATGCATATAAATATATATTGACAGTGTCCAGGCACTACAGTCTAACTTAATGGATGTTGTAAGCAGAGACGTGCCCAAGTAGAAGGTGTGGTGGGGGGGGGGGTTTCACAGCCCCATTTCTTGTCGAAACCATCTGTAATCACGTGGCTTGCCGGTAATTACATGGCTTGTCGGTAACTATTTGACTTGTCCGTAAAAACTGGCGTTTTGATCATCGTTTGTTGGGAATTCTGGAGAAGCAGTAGTCTTTCGCTAAATTACTTCTGCTATAACCCCCACTCAAAAAGAACTTCGGCACACTAATATAATGATGACTCTGATAGCAATGATATGAACCCTAATTATGACGTTGATGGTGTTAATGATTTTCTTCATTTTTTATTTTCATTTAAGACTTGTTTATACAGGGTTACAATTCAGTAGCCTGATTTACAATTGGCCCAGTGAAAAATAAGAAAACCTAATTACAATATAAGATATCTAAAATAATATGATCTACATATGTATAAATGATTACAGTGCAATCAAAGAGCAAACTAAAAGAAGACAAGCTAACCCATGCAACTAATCTTGGAATCTTTCAAAGATGACTTGAAGCAATGAATAGGGAGTGCTAGTTTTGTTCTCGAATCAAGCTTGTTCCACTCTTTTGCTCCACGAAAAGCAAAGGATTTTTGCCCATAAGACGTTTTCATATGGGGTATTAGTAGGTCTGTCGCAGAATTCCGAAGTTCACGTGTGTGACGATCAGACAGTTTAGAAATACAACTGCTAAGGTAGTCGGGAGCTAGCTTAATCAAACATTTATGTGCTATAAACGATGTTTCACAATGAATAAGCTCATCGATCGTAGGCCATCCTAGATCTTAAATCAGAGATGTTGCAGAAGAATCAAATGGACTATTTATCTCCATTCCTGCAGCTCTACTCTGCAATTTTTGTAATTTGTTTAGCTTAGTAGTTCCACAGGAGCCCCAAACAGAGCAGCAATAATCGAAGTTATGCTCTACTGTACCCTTACACAAGTCTTTAAGAGTGGCAAATGGAACATATTTCTTGGAGTATTTCAAAAAGCCCAGGGCTCGCGAGATTTTAATCTGTATACTCTTAATTTGGCTGTCCCATTTTAGGTTGTCATCAATTATTAAGCCAGGATATCTAGTTTCATTTAGATCAATATCTTCTGTTTCAAGATAAAATCTTGGAATGGCAGAGTATGACTGTTTCATGTGGCTTAGTTTTTGCTTAGACCCAATTATCATGGCTTGAGCATTGATAACGTTCAATGACACCTTATTACCTCGCAGCCATCGATTAAGGCGTGAAAGTTCTGAGTTGAAAACGACAACAAAGTCTTCCATGTTGTCAGATGCGTAACTGATAGTAGTATTATCAGCATACATAGTGGCATGGGCTTCACTTGGTGCAAAAGGTAAATCGTTGATGCATAACAAGAAACGGAGAGGCCTAAGACACGAGTCCTGTGGGACTCCAATTTTAATAGACTGAATTTTAGAAGATTCGCCATTGACCTTGGGAAATTGCTTGCGATTGTTTAGATAAGAGCGAAACCAATCATGCCCGATACCATTAATGTCATAGAGATGCAATTTGGCTAAAAGTATACTATGATCTAGAGTATCGAACGCTTTTTTAAATCGATAAATGTAACAGCGCTGACGTTATTATTTTCTATGTTTACATACCAGTCATTAGTGGATTTGAGTAAGCATGTCACAACCGAGTGCAGGGTTCAAAAACCAGATTGAAATATGTACAGGTGCTTATTTTTGTCTAGGTGATTATAGAGCTGATCATACACTAGCTTTTCAAAAAGTCTGGACAGAACAGGAAGAACAGAGATGGGTCTATAGTTGGACCGATCATCACACAGTCCATTTTAAAACATAGGTACTACTCGTGCGGTTTTCCAACTGTCACGGAACATACCAGTATTGATAGAAAAATTGAAAATATCACAAGGAAATGTGAAATAATTGGAAATGCAATATTGATAAAATGAATAGCAATGCCATCAGATCCAGATCCAAGTGAATTCTTCACTTGACAAGGGTATTTTTTGCAGCTACAACATCGATGGCCATGAAATCGAAACTGGTTGTATTCTCTACTATCGTATACTCATTAAACAGAAGAGGGTTTGGTTGGGGCTTTATCTTATCACGAAGGCTCTTGCGGACACTGCAAAAGTAATCATTCATAGCTTGAGCGATCTCAAGCGGCTTGTTAATACCTTGACTCTCGACTTTCACCTTAGCAATATTGGTTGTTTGAGATTTCCTTTTGGGCAGTTGGTTAATTGTTTTCCAGAATTCCTTTAAATTTCCAGTAAAAGAAGAAATTTTAGTAGAAAAATAATGATGGTGAAGGCACGAAGCCAGGGAACATGGGGGCATGCCCCCAGTTTAGAAATTTTGCCCGCCCTTACCCACCCAATAAATATATTTATTTTCTTCCTAAAAGAAAAAAGTAAGTAAGTGAATTAAGACAACCAGTATCAAGGAATGTAATGTCAGCAACCTTCTGCAGGGTCATAGTTATTTTTCTTATGTCTATGGGGACCTTGATAGCCAGTAGACACATGATGGCCCCAAATGAAGTGGAAACATGTAGTAGCAAGAGAAATTGAGCAACCTTCGTAAGGAAGGTATTGACAGGTGATCAGCCACGTAACCAGGAGGGGACATAGAGAGCATGGCCTATCAAACTGAAAGACCTTGCCCATTCTTGCTCGCCCCATAAAAGTTATGTTGACTTTTGCCTAACAGAAGAAAAATGAAGAAAACAACCAACAGCAGAGAAAGTGTTAGTAGCTATCTTTTGTAAAAGCATTCCATTACGTTTATGTATAGGGTAAAATTCATAAACAGCAAGAAAGGATGTCATCAAGCTTTCATCAACATACCCCACAATTTTTGGATATATTTCCATTTCGTCGGTAATTTGCTCTTAACAGCCACCCATAAAAAGGTTAAAGATTATATATAACCACTTTATGCAATCAGGGACTAAGAGATTGGGGTTTTGCGGGGTATACTACCCCCAAATTTAAGATCTTTAGACGATTCAAACAATATTGTTTCATTACATCGTCAAAATTAGGTAATTTTTTGAAGAGTTGAAGGCTATATAGTGCTTGTATAACTGTCAAAAGAACGTTTAGGAAGTACATACTGTGTGCGCAAAATCCAATGTCAAAATAGCGTTTTACAACCATATCAGACCTTTTTGCTTTGAAAATTTTTTCTTTAAGCCCAACCATGCTGGGCCGTTTAGTAGGTTCTTGATGAAAAAAGCAGGTCTAATAGACGTGCTATAAATAGCACGAGCATGTAAGACCGGATGCCCTTACTGATATCACCAATGGCCTGCGGTAGGCCTTGAACCCCGGGCCACGTTGGTCTACGTCAAGTGCAGTACCGCTAGGCTACGGCAGCTCTATCTTTGTATGTAAATATGTGAATATAATTCAAAGTTTCAAAAAAGAAAGAACGTGTGTACGCCTTGTATATCATACCAGCAAGGAACTAGCAAGGTGAAGTACAGTACTATTGAGAGGAAGAAGGGGGAAGAGGATAAAATATTTGGGCGCCTCAAGGTCTAGTGGCCTTATGAAGTACGATCAAGCTTTGCTTTTAGCATCACTAGCAATTAGTCTGATAAGAATGTTTTCGTGTGACCTTCCAGTTGTTGACGCAATATTACCCGCAAAGTCTGTTTAAACTTTAAACATTTACTACTGTTTCATAATTTAGAGATGCCACTTTAGCATGATTGTTAGGGGTGTAGAGACTTGTGCTAAACACAAATTATCTGCTGTGGTTGATCAAAACTTCTTATTGTAAAGTCAGGGATTTTTGCACAAGTTTTGTTAACCGTCTAGCCTGGGGAAACTATTAATCATTTATGCTTGCCTGTTAATTATTTTAGTCAAAAATTGTATTTACCAAGCACCACAAGGCTCAATCATCAGCTGTGTTTTGCTAGAATGATAACGAGAGAATTATTCCCAAAAATAATTGTCTTGCAAAACATGCTACTTTTACCTCAAGGTTGGGTATGATCAATCTTCATGATCATTAGCCCCCTTTCCTCCCCAATTGTTTTGTCATCTTTGAGCATAATCTTGAAATTGATGTTATAGTTTGATGTACTGAAACTAATTAAAGAATGTTTATTCTTAGCAAACCATTCTGTTCTGAATTTCTCATTTACTATTTTCTTGTGTATAATTAGATGCATGACACACTTCTCTGTTTTATGTTCAGTCATATGAAGAATACCGATGTAGAAAGCATTGGCGTCAAATCTTGATTGGCTAGCAAAGGAGTCACCATCAATGGATTCTTGCCAATAATGCTGCGAGAACTCGTTCGAGAAGCGTATTTTTGGTGGTAAATGCGTAATTTGGTGGTAAAATAATTTTAAAACATTTTGCAAGCTTGTTCAGAATGCTTTTTACGTTTCCAGAAGGATCAACTTTTATATCTAAGCAAGGATGGATGGCTTGTAATGTCTATAACTTTTGATCTGCGCAAAATATAAAAAGTACTCCTTCTGGATCTGTAAATTAAAGCCATCTAAACATGCTTGAAAAATATTTTTCAGTTATTGGAAACTATGTAACATCAGTTTCTCTCGCAAAGCAAGTACGCCATTTACCATCAAACAAGCTTCTCGAATGAATTCTCGCAACATTATTGGCAGGAATCTTCGGTAGTGATTCCTTTGCTAGCCAATCAAGATTTGACGCCTATGCTGATGTAGACAGCGTCTTTCTAAAGCACTTGAAATACATGAAACTGTTGGAAAAGATCTTCCCACTTCAATCAATCTGAAAAGTGTCGACAGCAGAAAGCTTTCTGAGTACGTCCTCTCTTTTTGCTATCCTAGGGAATAGATACGGTTCAATTCCTACAACGGAATTTGGGTGTCACAACCCCGAATCAACAATTCTGTTATCAGATCATGGATTATGGAAAACTGCAAAATGGAAAACTGAAGACTACTCCCAAGCTTTTGGCAAAGTTTAGGCCCTACTCTCTTAGGAAAAACGTTTATTTACGTCCATGATGGTCTTTTTGAATTTGTCGTGGTAGTTATTCATAGTACTCTGAAGTGCCTAATTGCCATCCTCCGCTAATAAATTTTTGAAACTTTTTCCAACTCCGCTCTAATAAGGAACCCCCGCTTATCAGTATTTGTGAAAAAGTTTTTAAAACGTACTTCAAACAGATGTTTTGAACAAATCTTCTTGCCTGTTAGCAACATTTTTGTGCTGCTTCCATTCTCACGACCACAGACCCCTGATTTGTGAGTATAGAGTATTCCACACCTCGCTTACTCTAACCTCTCCCCCCGGAAATTAGGCATTGAAGGGTAGCTTGTGATGCTTGTACAAACAAGTTTGCTATGACGTTGGCGTTCAGCATAGTCAATAGACTAGTCTACTGACCTACTGAATATGTTTTCGGTCAAGCGTGATCAGAGGCTAATGCGCCCATTCTTGCAATGCCAACCCTGGAACTTTTGTTAAATCTTATAGAAAAAATAGAATACATTAATGAAGCATCCCTGAAAATTTTATGTTAATTTCAAGTTGATTTTTCCTACAGAACCAGAACAGTCGATGTTGTCATATTGCTCAGGGATCTGCACCAGCATGGCAAAGCGAATCCCGTTATATGATTTTTCACAGACAGACAGTTACATAAAATGGAGATGCTATTCAGAACCTAGTTTAGACGGGTACTATTACTCAACTGGCAGCCTTTACTGCACTCGACAGAATCAGCTGGCTTCAATATACAACACTTGTATGTATCACATTTACTTTTAACTACAGCACCAGCTAAACTTATCCTCTAGTGTAAACCAAATGACATGCTTGAAAACAATCAATGTGGTTAATTCAAACTTTTTAAAATGATTCAGACTACCATTAAGGCTGTGGCTCGACGCTAGCGCATCACCGAATCAAGCGTCGAACCAAATATATCGTGCCACGTATCTTTTACAACAGTTGCATAAAGTCCTAGGAACTAGTGATGTTTCTATACTAAGAACAATTAATTTATGATTTATGCACTAGGCTCTGCACATGATAGGCAGGGCGTTTGATATGAAGCAGTGCATTAGTTGTGCTACTCGAAATGAAACATCTTGCCCCATTTCTGCTTAGTTCGTGTGTTGCGTACAGCACATGAAAAGTTGGACGTTTTATCCAGTTCTAACCTTTGTGTATCAGATGGCGTGTATATTTGGTAGACAATTTAGCTACCTCTAGGGACAAGCAGTAAATTCGCCGCGTTCCTCGAGCAAAGCAAGGAAAAACCCAAAGCAAATCTTGAAATGAGCTTCAAATTTTGGGTTGGTCTCAGGGGTGCACTGGTTGGCTTCGTCATCCGCACGAATAAAATCGCTGGATTTTGAAGGCGTGAATCCAGAACGATGTAAGACCGCTTCTTGATGTCGAAGTTTGGGAAGAATCTACGAGAGCAATGTGTATTTGAAAGAGTTGATATTAAAACTGTGGATTTACCAGAAAGCTGCAGCATTTTGAATTTCTGTCCACTGTTTTATGTTTTCTGCACTTCATAGGTCTAAGACTTTGGCCAGTCCACCCCTGGTTGGTTCTCATTTAAACTCTATATGCGATAGTGGGCAAGGTGGCGTAGTGGTTAGAGCACATGCCCCCCTTGCGGAAGGCCTACGGCTCGAGTTCGACTCGATATCCTGACTGAATGCTCGCTCACTGTTAAACCAGCAGCAAATGGGTACCTGGCGGTAACACTAGGGAGATAAAGGCGGTGAGGAAAGGAACTGGCCTCCCTACCTCATATGCCGATGGCCCAGGATAAGTGTTTCCTTCAACAGGCACTCCTCTACGTACGAAAGTATACTAGACTACCTATACCTTCTTATATACGATAGTAGGTATATTTACTAAGCCATTGATTTAGCTTGAGAGACAACTATTGAAAGATCACTTTTGCATGTTCTCTGATCATGCAATTGAGTCCCAGATAGACGGGGTTGTTGGAAATAAATGGAGTGAGCGGCAAATTTTACAGTCTTCAATATTTATGGATGGAATGCAGAAGGATCGAATTACAAGGTCAAAAATAGTAAACGGAGATCTGAAATAAGGGTGACATGGGTGGAACTATCTCAAATAGTTAAAAAGTAGGAAGGGCGTTTATTTGGGACTCAAGAGATGCAGCATAGCGCCAATGGCGTAACACTGACACTTGGGGCTTTTAGGAATTAAAAAAGAATTATTGTCCTATCTTGATTTTTGCTCTAAATAAAGCCAAAATGCTTGTCTCTTGATAACCTCTGAGAGACCCATTTAGGATCTCAGAAGCTTGAGGGCTTTTAGGAGTATAACCCCAATCTATGTCGGTTTCGCCACTGCTTAGCGTCCTACCTTTCCTCAGGAAAGCATATTTCAAACAATTTCTGCTCTATTTCCTTAGCGTCCTCGAGCGTTCGAAAGTGGCCTATCATAGATCTTCATTGTTCTCTACATTGTGCCTTCCTTTTTAGCTATCCATATTCTCTAATTTTGCCATTCCTTGATATCATCAGTCCACGTTCTCAGTGGTCTCCCCTTCGATTTCCTACCGTCTACAAATCCTTCCATGATGTTGATGGCCAAAGAATCATGATTTTCGTTTAGCGATTTTCTTTAGAAGCTGAAAAGGATTTAGCTGGCTTCTCATTTATTCGGTCAATACTTGTTTGTTCGTAGTTTAGCTTACCCAGCTAATTTTAGTATTCTGTGATAGGACCATGTTTCAAATGCATTTATCCATCTTGCTGCTTCTCTACCTATTATCCATGCTTCAGACCCGTATGTTAGCAGTGAAAATATATATATATTTAACAACCTTTTCTTTATCTTCATATTGACATTGCTTTTCATAAGTTCTTTTAACTCCCAGAATGATTTCTTTGCCATTCCCATTCTTCTCTTGATTTCCTGTATACATCTCGTGTCTGCTGTAGTAAGTGTGCCAAGATATTTGCACTTATTTACTTGTTCTAATGCTATCCCATTGACGTTATTGTTATTTTCGTTCCTGGTTGTTTTTCCATTACCATAACCTTTGTCTTTTTCGCATTCAACTCCATGCCAAAAGCTGTGCAGCTTTGATTTACTTTATCAATTTCTCTTTGTAAATCTTCTTCTGTGTTAGCATGTAATAAAGTGTCATCAGCAAATCGTATGTTGTGTACAATCACTTCATTTACAACTAAGCTATCTTCATCCTGCAGGGCTTCATTTATTAGCTCTTCGCTATACATATTGAAAAACACTGGAGGCAAAACACAGCCTTGTCTGACACCTTTCTCAATTTTAAAGCTTCAAGAGTCCTCTGACCTTCCCCTAATTTGAGTAGTTTTAGACCAGTATAGGTTTAATATCAATCTTATTTTCTCTGAAGGCACATCATATTTTGTCAAAACCTGAAATAGTTTATCATGGTTCACTTTATCAATTGCTTCTTTGTAGTCTATGAAGCATGCCAAGATCTTTCTGTTATTGCTAATCATTCTCTCTGCTAAAAGCCATGTTTGGCATATTGCATCTCTTGTTCCACTACCCTCCTTGAATCCTAATTGATTTTCGCTCATTTTTGTCTCAGCTAGCGGTGTTAATCGTCTCTTTATAATGTGTAGCAACATCTTAGAATACAAACGTAAAGCATGAGGAAAATTTACGCTGCAGAAGAGAGAGAACCAAAATGTACAAGCAAGAGTTTTAGTATTTAAAGTGCACATCATCTTCATTCTAGTTACATCTGTTGGGTATAAGATTGGAAAGAAGGGACAATCCTGTTTGGAGGTCTGTCAAAGTGAAGGGAAAATTTGTTCCTCAAACCTGCTGACTCTCAACACAGTGTACCTTTTCCATCGTCTTGGAGTCAACTGCAGGTACAACCGAAACGAAAGTGATTGCTTCACCAACATCGCACATCCTGTTTACTATCCTGAAACTGGACGATGTCATGGCTACATCAATGTGCCAATAAACTATGACTGTGCCAACGGAGCAATCCCAAATGCACGTAGACTTTGCAAATGCGTTGCACCGTGATGAGAATCTATTCCAAAGGATCCCGCCCATATTTATTTGTTTTTGCGCTACTTCTTGTCTTTCTACAATGTTTTTATGTCTATGATAATAACTCTAATCTTAGTTCCCTTAGAAAACATTAGTTTATCATTCTCGTGCACGTTATTTTTTCCTCCCGCATCAATATTTTTAAATTTGTAAATTCTCTTGTTTTATATTTTTCATGATAAATATTGCATCATTGGAATTTAGTAACATTACATTCGCAATTAGACGCTGTATTTTGTCAGTTAGATGGCTGTATTCTTTTTTCCAAAATGTCAATCAACAATGCGCACTTTTTCTACCTTCTACGAGGGCGCATAACATCCCCATTTATAGTCGAAATATAGCGTTTAAGTACCATGATTAGGAATTAAACAATCACTCAAGGCCAGACTGTAAACCATAATAATGAGAGTAAAAAACACTGAAAGACTCATCCGTGCGTGCAAATAGTTTCGAAAAAGGATGATAAATTAATGTTTTCTCTAAGGGGCCTTATTAAGCACAATATCGAAATTGTGTAATCCTGAAATCATTCCTGAAATCATCCTGAAAGCAGACTGCTAAAAGCATCCTGTCACCTGAGTTCTATATTGCTGGATTCGAGCTGATTTTTTCTTTCCATCTATGCATAATGTTGTCAACTTTTTTGCTGGAGTGGAAGCCCAAGAAAATCTTCTAGAGGCTCAAGGAACCCTTGTACCAATGGCACAAGAGAGTCTAAGTTATCGCACTTGTATAATTTCTGGTTGAGCCATTTGACTGTGCTGACGGAACCCTAGGAGTGGCGTAGCCAGGGACACGTCTTGGAGGGGATAAAACAGGCTAGGGCCACGGGGAGGGGGGTTAACAAAATTTGGACTCCTGGGGTAGCTAGGGATTAACTGCGGAGTAGAGGGACATAGCTTTCTGTCACAGCCAGTGTTGAAAAGCCATCTGGTATGAAGAAGGAGTGGCGGGGGTCATGGGGTGGATCAGGCATGTACCTGAGGGGCACGGAAGCAATGCCCACATGAAACTAAAATTTTTGTATGGTTTCCCCCACCCAATAGAATCATTAATCTGGAGATTTACATAGGAAAACAAGTCTTTTGCCCCTCCAAAGCGCTTGCACTGGTAGGTTTCGCACCTTCAGACCATATCCTCCAGTTATGTGATTGGGGCTGAGGCCCCTTTTAAAAATATTTTTGACCACACCCTTTAACCATTGGGGAAATGCCCGTTTGGACATAACGATACGCCCTTTCTAGATAAAAAATACTCAGCTACACTTGCTATTTCAAAGCTACCATCCAATGTATCGATTTATTGCAGAATTGAGCGTTTCTCGGACAACAGCTTGTTGTCAATGGGTGCTGCCGCCCCCTTGCTCCCACCCTGGCTACACCACTGAGCCCTAAGGCTCCAGGGATCCTTGGTTGAAAACCACTGATCTATGCATTGGCTGTTGTCCATTTGTAAATCTATCTCTCACTTCCCTATCTCTATTTATCTATCTCTCTATCTATATCCCCTCCCACGACTGCTTTACTTGTGCACAAGAACTGCAGCGTATAATATGCAACATATAATCCCTTAAATGCAAGGTTGTTTTAATCTGTGACACATGTTCTCTGCTGCATCTGTTCTGCAGATAATAGCCATGCAAGTTCAATGTAGTCAGTGGCTTGCAAATTTCAACATGCTTAGATCAAGTCCTGTCAATTCACAAATAGATGATTTAAGCAAGTGAGACTCTGTTTCTTGAAAGCATTGTTGAAAATAAGCGATCAGCATTTGCTTAGCAATTTAAATAGTATCAATCTGTCATGCATGTTTCAATAAATTTTTCAATCCCCACTCATCTCTATTCATTGTCAGGGACCATTCACACTAGAATGATCGGAGATTACCTTCTAGGGGGTGGCAATTTCATGATTGAGAAAGATAACTCCTCTTCAGACCTGAACATGACACCCTTTAGAACCCAAAGAATTGCAGAGTGAGGAATTATCTTATACCTATATGCTAGAGGGGACTAATTCTTTTGACTGTAGATCATCTTGGAGGGCCCTACTCCCCAGTTTGAAAATCTATGCTAAAAATCCTTTACAGTGTCTCATTGGATGCAGTAGTCATCCTCTCTTTGAGAGTGTCCTATACAGTGGCGTAGCGTGACCTCTTCGACTGGGTATTCTATCATAAGTTTCTTTAAGTTCTTAGTTGTAGCTGGGTGTGGCTCCTTGAGCCTGAGCATAAAAATGGCAAAACAGGATGCTCAGTAAGCACCCTGTATGGAAGGTTTTTTATCAGATAACAGGAGGTACACATCACAGTGGAAGTTGTGGAAAATGACCTTGTCAAAAATGTGAACTGAACAGTAAACTACGCAAATGTTTCCAACTTTAAAAGACCACTAAACTTAATAATTCAAGGGAGCTGTTTGAAATCTATTAGCATTCACCACTTAAGCAAAAATACACACTATAGTGCCCTTCATAACCAAGGCGAGAGATTCATACGGTGAATAAACTGGCCTAAGACGCCTTAAAGTGCTTATGCATCCAAAATTTCGAAATTGAACTGTTTGCATTTTCTAATGCAACTTTGTGCTGTGATCATCATGCTACAAACTAAAGTATCATAACTCACATGGAAAAAAAGTTATGAGCCCTCAAGCTTCGCTATTTTGGCATTTCAAGTGCGATTTCTAGATAATGCGCATAATGTCATAACGAGTACGGAAAACATTTTGATCGCTTGTTAGCATGGATTCCACTAACAAGTCCTGCAAACGTCATGGAAGACGGTACTGTGTGGCTTGTCTCCCCAACGGAATAAACTGCACAAATGGTCAGCATACAGAGGGAAAATCCGTTTATACGTTTCCACTCAAGTGAAAAGACAGGACGACACCAAGCTTGGGTCAGGTTTCTGCGAAGGCATAGGCCAAAGTGAAGCAGCACCAACTCGTCTTTTCTTTACTCTGGCCATTTTGATGAGAACTGCTTTACGAAGAATCAGGAAATCGCTGCCAAACTTGGAATGAAAAGGAAGCTAAAGCCAGATGCTGTTGATTGATTTATCGTTGGCAGAGACACCAGATACCATTGATCAGTCACTGACAGATAGAGCTAAAAGACAGGTGAATCTTATCTATGTGTTTGTTTTTTAGACCCTGGTCAAGTAGTAACAATTAACAACATTGAGGAAAACAGGGCAGGGAGGTATGTTCAGTTGGTAGATTGGAAATGGCCTACTAGTAAAGGAAAATTATAATGCCATAGCAATTTATTTCAATTCCTTTCATGGACTATCCGTGATATGTGTTACAAAATGGATGACACAATGGAGGAGGAAGAAATGTTCGCAAGCCTTAATACTTTTTGTACCGGATATCCAGTTTTGGAAAAGAGAGTTATATTCTATCAGAAAAAGATCAGCTGGCTTAGAAGATCAAAGAGTAAATTAGAAGACTCTAATCAATGCAAACTCTACTTCATCTAACGCAGAAGCCATTACCTTACACGTTGTACAGCTTTAACGCTTTGCTTATAGGTCCAAGTGACTGTTTACAAAATTTGACAAGCTATGAGCTGCAATACGTAATAGATACTGGTACTCACCATTCCTGAACTTGGATTTGCCTCTCAAATCAAGCCGCAAGAGTTTGCGGTAGCAGTCCATCGGGGTCATTGGCCTCGACATTTTCTTCATCTTGGGCATCCTAATCGTCAGCTAGTGGCTCTTCGTGGCATGCACCTATCACCCTACACGTTAACAAGTAGTAGTAAGTCTGGCTGTGCGAGCACACGGTCATCATTGCCATCATCTTCTAATTGATAATCAGTAGCTACATCATAAAATGACGATTCACTGTCACTGTTTGCCATTTTAATGAGCCGTAGCACCCCAAAACGAGAAGCTTTCTTACGCTTTGTTTGTCAACTGATATAGGCCTAAAGAATGCACTCGGTTTGATCCTCGTTATGACATCACGCAATGGCTATCAAAATTCGCACCTAGTGCCTCAAAACAAGCGCTAATTTCTACACCTTTCTCGCCAGTAACAACAAAAATAATATGATATTCATGCATTGGAAAGACCGAAGTTTCGATTTTAGCTAAAAAAGTATATTCGAAATTTTCGATGCATAAGCACTTTAAGTCAGAAAGGTTAATGAATAACTTAACTTTCACTGGTCTTCACAATTGCTACTACCTGAAAAATGGCACACAGTTGCAATTATAGATTGCTTACTGAAAAACGTATAGCTACAAAACTCTCTTTTAATTCTTCCATGACTTCTTTTGCGTCTTTTTCGACAACAGGCATGATCGCTTTCATGAGCTTGGAAGTGATACTACGGCCGCGAGTTGCTCAGTCACTAACCGAGGCTGGACGCTGGAAAAATTCTACGTCTAATCCCATTGTTTTCGCAGATTTATTGATTAAAATAAATCTTTTTGATTGGTTCAACCCCATCCTGGGCATTCACTGCGTATTCGTGACAGATGTAAGTTTAGCATGAAGTTTATCTTTCTCTGGCAGCTTCAGCGTTCACTATATTGAAGTTTAGAAGAGCTAAAAGGCTGGAAGGCAACTACATTTGCCATTTGAATGACCAGTAACATTGATGTTTTTTATTTTTTCTGAAAGTTTTTAGGGTATTCAGTGAATATCTTGAATAACCTGACGCTACGCCACTCGTCTCATACTGTCATTAGCACTATTAAAAGTGTTTTGGATCAGCTAAGTAACTAAGTATTTAACCAACTAGCTAGTCAAACAATTGAAAAGTTGATTGTCGACACTCTTTTCTCTCAAAAATGCCTAGTTTCTAGCAGTGCTGATTGCAGCTGGCCTATTGTTTGAAACACGGTTAGATGCAGGAGATGAGTATTGGACGGTGTAGGATTATAAAGTTTTTGGGCGCCATACCCTTCAAATGCTGAGTAAAGAAGTCACGCCCATCTTCATTTTCGTTAGAGTTTCTTTTATTGTAGAAACCTCACTACTAAAACACAGCTTACATTTTTACTAAATACATCGAATGGTATGAAAATGATACAGAATTTATCGAATGGGCAACACCTTTTTTTGTACACGAATGCTCAATTTTTCGCTGAGCCACAATATTCTTAAAATTCCTTCGGCTTTGACCCTTAGATTATTCTTCAATTATTCGTAAACATCGAAGTTGTAGCTGTGTCTAAAAATCAATGGATAATATTCAAATCTTCATCGATGTCTTAATTTATCATAAAGCAGTATAAAAGTGGAGCAGAATAACAAATATTGTATCGATAATGAAAAGTTAATATACAAGCAGTACTATAGGTCAAATATATAAAAATTTCAAGTCTTAATGAACTTGAGCCTTTCTTTATTCTTAAATTATTCTTAAATTTCAGCGATTCTGAGCTTGAATATGCTTATAAGCATTATTCTTATGAAGAAGACATTAGACAAATCCAGGATTATCAGCAGTCTAGCTTCTTGCTATAATTATATTTCTCGTGCTTTGTAATCCGCAAGTAGCCATTTGTAAGCTACCTGAACATAGTGAGGATTTGTTTTGCATGTAAATTATTTTCTTGATTTTACCTCCGCTTCCCCCAATGGCTTTTGTTCTGGCACGAGCATTTAAGACCGGATGCCCTTACTGATGTCACCAATGGCCTGCGGTAGGCCTTGAATCCAGGACCATGTTGGTCTACGTCAAGTGCAGTACCGCTAGGCCACGGCAGCTCTATCTTTGTATGTAAATATGTGAATATAATTCAAAGTTTCCAACAAGAAGGAACGTGTGTATACCTTGTATATCATACCAGCAAGGAACTAGCAAGGTGAAGTACAGTACTATTGAGAGGAAGAAGGGGGAAGAGGATGAATTATTTAGGCGCCTCAAGGTCTAGTGGCCTTATGAAGTACGATCAAGCTTTGCTTTTAGCATCACTAGCAATTAGTCTGATAAGAATGTTTTCGTGTGACCTTCCAGTTGTTGACGCAATATTTCCTGCAAAGTCTGTTTAAGCTTTAAACATTTACTTGTGTTTCATAATTTAGAGATGCCACTTTAGCATGATTTTTAGGGGTGTAGAGACTTGTGCTAAACACAAATTATCTGCTGTGGTTGATCAAAACTTCTTGTTGTAAGGTCAGGGATTTTTGCACAAATTTTGTTAACCGTCTAGCCTGGGGAAATTATTAATCATTTATGCATGCCTGTACATTGTTTTAGTCAAAAATTGTATTTACCAAGCACCATAAGGCTCAATCATCAGCAGTGTTTTGCTAGAATGATAACGAGAGAATTATTCCCAAAAATAATTGTTTTACAAAACATGCTACTTTTACCTCAAGGTTGGGCATGTTCAATCTTCATGATCATTAGCCCCCTTTCCTCCCCAATTATTTTGTCATCTTTGATCATAATCTTGAAATTGATGTTATAGTTTATATAATGAAACTACTTAAAGAATGTTTACTCTTAGCAAACCATTCTGTTCTGAATTTCTCATTTACTATTTTCTTGTGTATAATTAGATGCATGACACACTTCTCTGCTTTATGTTCAGTCATATGAAGAATACCGATGTAGAAAGCATTGGCGTCAAGTCTTGATTGGCTAGCAAAGGAGTCACTATCGATGGATTCTTGCCAATAATGTTGTGAAAACTCGTTGGAGAAGCGTACTATTTTTGGTGGTAAATGAGTAATTTGGTGGTAAAATAATTTTATAGCATTTTGCAAGCTTCCTCAGAATGATTTTCATATTTCCAGAAGGATCAATTTTTATATCTAAGTAAAGATGGAAGGCGTGAAATCTCTATAACTTTTGATCTGCGCAAAATATAAAAATGACTCCTTCTGGATATGTAAATTAAAACCATCTAAACATGCTTGCAAAATACTTTTCAGTTATTGGAAGCTATGTGTTATCATGTTTTTCTCGCAAAGAAAGTACGCCATTTACCACCAAACATGCTTATCGAATGAATTCTCGCAACATTATTGACAACACTCGTTTCTCATAAAAATACCTAATTTCTTCACTTGGTCTCGATTGTCTTGAGCTATCTTGACTTTGAATACACAAAAATTCTCAGTCTTGACGACAGGTACGCAGCTGTAGGAGGCATGGAGTGGCGTCGCTCCCGCAACGATTTTTTTAGCATGGTTCTGCCCCCAACATATTAAAATAATGAGCTTTGCTTATTGATCCCCCAAGTACCAAATTTTCTCAAATAAGCCCCATCTCCGAATTAACTCTATCCAAAAATTCATTTTTGCAGATAAGCTCCCGGGTAAATTGTAAGATTTACGGTAATAGTACAGACAAACTCTGCCCCTCTCCAGAATATCTGACTTGAAGAAGCTTGAACCTTGTATCACAATCCGTTGTCCAAAGTAAAGGGCGTGGTCCCAAAATTATTAGGGGCATAGCTCCAGATCCCCTTCTATTCTCTTCATGGCAAGTTCTAAGCTACAGAGTCGTACCTTTCTTCAGTTGCTGGCAATAATTAGCGCAGATATATAGAATTGGCTCCTGAGAGCAAAAGTGATAGTTCTTCAGCAAAAGAGGAGTCCTCCAGAGTTTCACAAACGCCTTAGTGAAGGTTCTTCAGACATTTTTCTGCGATGCACGCCCCCTTTTGAAACCAACTTATAATTGCACTCAAATGGCACTCTCCAATAATCTCTAGATCCCCGCCCCAAGATACAAGCACACAACACAACCACTTCGCAACAGCAACAACTTGTAAGTTTCGAATTTGATGTTTGTTGTATCGTCTGTAGAAGGTTGCTGCAGACAAGACTCCAAACCGGAAAAACATGAAAAGAAATATCCTGGAAATTCTGTGCTTCATTTTCACTATTTCTGTGAGTTCTTGTTTTTTCTATTTTATTCACTTAACTTTGAATTTCATCTCATTTTACTATCATTTGCACGGTTCCCCGTGGTGTGTAGGCTGCAGAAAAACATAAATTGTGTACACCTGCCTAGAATCCAGGAAATGAAAGGACCTCGATGATTTTCATGTTATAGCTGCTTTTATGACGAAGGAAAGCGGATTTCCTAGCACCACTTTTTCGAAGAATTGGCTGCACTCAGGCTCAAGCATGCTGTACTTTTGTTTTGTTAAAGGGCAGGACTCTACAGATGGTTATGCGCATAACCGTCTGACATTGTTTACTTTGGGTGGTGCAGAGTAATATTATTTTGGGAGGGGCATTCCACCAGGTTTTGGAAATATGATCTGGTCTTATGGTGTGGTACCTTGAAACAGGGTATCTTTAAACATTGTCACCACTGGACTATAACATACATAACATGAATAAGTTCTGTTTAGGCCAAAGCCCTATTGCAGTTCTAATTTCTATACTGAAAATAAGTATTACAGTGTCATTAGGACACTCTGCGGTCAGTGATAAGTTATTTGTGCAGGGGGTGGATGAAATATAGGGTGATTAGACCATAGGCTGAATGGGCTCTCTCTATGGACCAGTGAAAAGCAAAATGTAAGTTTTGCAACCCAATGGTTTGGAGTTTTTACTTTATTTAATATTGACAATTAAGATTGTCTAGAAACTTTCAGGATGAAGGAGGGGGAAATGAGCTATTTCTACTGCTTATATAGCAGAGCACCATCTTTGTTATAATGTTTCCATAACATGTTAATATTACTTGACACAGAATTGGGTAAATTGAAGACTGGTGTTAATTAATGCAATCCTTGATGTAGTAATCAATATATGATATATCAGGGTTTATACAATCAGGGAAAGTCAGGGAGAAAAGGTCCTTTTCACTTAAGTCAGAGAAACTTGCAATGGTTGGGGGAAACACAGGTCTTTCATATTGTAGGCCAGTGGAAAGATTTAATTTTTGATCATCACAGAAGATTTTTAATTTATTTAGTTTAAATTCAAAGTTTTTCTTTTCTAAGTTTTATATTTAACTTTATATTTTGAAAAAAAGAGTTGATTAGTTTTGTCATTTACATTGCCTAGTCAAATGTATTGTTAAAGCCATGATTAAGGTAGCAGTGGTCAAGGGCCAAATGTTAACCCTTCAAGTCAGGCTGAAAAGGGTCTTTCCCAGAAAAGATCAGGGGGAAATATAGGTTTTCAGGAAGAAATTCAGCAGAAAATTTTTGTTTTTAGCTAAAAGTCAGGTGAAATTTCTAAGCAAAGTCTGTATAAACCCTGTGTATTAGATTTTGGATAATTAACTGCTGATATTTACTGCATGTCTGTTACAATAGTTTCAAAGCTAAATTGATATTAATTAACACTTTTCATCATCCCAGTCAAGCTAAATTGACAAGTTCTCATGATGAATGAACAACAGAGATTTTTGCTCATCTCAAAAGAACCAGAAATTGGAGAAGATTTAGAACCAAAGGATATATTAAGTTATTTGCAGAGCAAATTTGTTTTGGATGTTAGTGAAGTAGAAATCATCAAGAATGCAATTCCTATGCGGAATAGAGTAAAGACACTTTTGAGTATGCTGCCTGACAAAGGCAGTGATGCATTTATTCATTTTTATGATGCTTTGATCGATTCATCTTATTCACATCTTGCCAAGCTGCTCACATCTGGATTGAATGACAAATTGTCAAGCAATGGAATTGAGAATGAATCCAGTTCTGGTAATGTACAAGTATAGTTTTTCTTAATGTGTACTTTTGAGCCCTGAGTTAATGTACCCCCCAACTTATTAATTTTTTGAAAAAATCCACCAAGCAACCCACCCCCTGCTTATTAGTTTTGAGGCTACAATCCTTCAAGTGCTAAGGAACTTAATTAATTGTGTATTTCATTTTGTTTACAGTTACATTTGCTAATGAAACATGCCCACAGCTATTGATAATTAGAGAAGTTTTCCAACCACCCCATTTACTCCAATCCTCCATGCATTTGGTTTCTAGGAAATTTCTATCCTCCCTTATCATTCTAACCAACCCATCCATTTGGATCTAAATAGCGGGCCTCATTGGAAGTAATTTGTACCTGCAACTGCATGCCTGAGAAAAAAGGTGATAGGAGAAAAAATAGAATGCAGTAGATAATCAGATGCAGATTTGGATGAAAAGTGCTTGAAGAAATCTGAGTTGTGACATTTTGTGCTTGTGAGTGGTGCTCAGCACTCACTCAGATTAATGAGCTCTGCTACAGTAAGTAAGTAGTTTGCTAAACAGACTCAATGCAATTTTGTTTCTGTGTAGTAGCAATGAAACTACTGCTTATGGCTACAGGAAATTTAAAAAATTTGGGAAGATTTCTCAAATATATTTTGATAATGTTCAATTCCCAAAGTAGTTTTTCAGAACATAGGTATGCAATGGAAATTCTTTAGTAGCATACAGATAAGGAGGATGCTCATTAGCTTTTCTAAAAATTCTCCTGCCCCAAGTTTATTAGGACCCACTGTTTATTAACTTTCCTAGTTTTAAGCCTGAGCAAGTATTTTGCTTACCAATAAGATCCTGGTTCATGTGTAGCTATGGGTGTTTGGCTTTCCCACTCTATTCTTACATGTCAAGTGCCAGATATGAAAGGAGTCAGTAAAATTCTTTTTAAGTCTTTAGCTTGATTTATTATGGCCTTAAACCTTTGACATCCTGGTTGTGGTGGAGATACTGTAGCCAGCAGATTACTGTCATGCCTGCTATGATGTTAGTTTTGCTGTAAAATCAGAGATTTTTCCTCAGATCTTCCAGAATATAACAACTTGCTTTTTACAATTGAGACATTTAGCAAGTAGGCAAGGGGCTACTGATGACAGGCAAGGCAACTAAGGCAGCATCGAGAAGAAGAATCATTCTCAAAGCTCCTTGTATCTGTTTTCATGTAAATTGCATTTCTAGTTTCCTGTACTCCAATCCTACTGTATGATGGTTGATCTTAGCATTCCTATTGGGGACCATATAGTCTCAATCCAATGGTCGTTTTCTTGTATATTGTAGAATTTAAAGCTCTTTATTGATTCCAGAGCAGCACTTCCAGTATTCTATATTGGAAATTGCAAGAAGGTCGGTGAAAAGGTTGACCATACTGCAAGAGAGTTGGCCATAGTGTTTCCATGTTCTTCTTTTTGGAGCAGCAGTAATAGCTGTTCAAATGGTCAAAATACCCCCCCCCCAACAGAACATGTTTTGGCACATCCCTGAGGACTTCTGATGCAAATGGTATTCATGCAGGGGCGTGTTTCTCTAGTAATCTCAAGGGAAATGAATTGGCTCTTCTCACGTTTCGTCAATTTGACTTGTTGCCAACTGATGACCTGCTTGGCCAATCTAGTACAAACGTGTTTTAAGTTAAGGCTCTTCACTTCACTTATTTTGGAAATTTTGTACGATCTAATTCACTTCCTCTCGGCATTTCTGACTTTATTTTATTATTTTTATGCATAGATACACTTAAAACAATGCTTCGAGATGGTGGTGTTCCCAAAATGCCACATTTCCATACTGAGCGACCGAAGGAGGTGAAGAAACTGAGGAATGAGCTGCACAAACTTAAAGATGCTGATGGTTGGGTGCTTTTGCATGGTATGGCAGGCTCGGGCAAGACTGTACTAGCTGTCGATGCATTACATGATCAGGAACTGATAGACACCTGCTTTCCAGGGGGTGTCTTCTGGGTCACTTTGGGAAAGGTGGATGCATCGCGGCTGCTTATGAAGATGCAAAATCTCTGTGCATGGCTTGATTCTGACAAGAGCATCCCCGTACCCAGAAACGTAGAGGAAGCAAGAGACAGGTTGAGAATTTTGTTCTCGCACCAACATCCAAGATCATTGCTGGTACTTGATGATATTTGGGACAGTGAAGACGCTAGGTATTTTGACATTAGAGCTAGAACCCTGGCAACAAGTAGGAATGCGTTGGTAATTGAGAAAGTAGCAGGTTTGTAACTGGTACTGCTTTTTAGTGAGATACCAGGTTACAAGCACCCCTGCACTAGATGTTCTAAAATTCAAGAAGTTTTTAGAATTAGAAAGAAAGAGCCAAGAAACTTAGACAAATTTCATATTCAAATCCTTATCCGGTTCAACATAATGCTGAACAAGCTGTTTTGATTGGTTTTTTGCATCAAAAATCCCAGAAAATGGTGGGCACTATGCCTCTGCACTTGGCTTTCATTTTTTCTGGGACACAGAAAACGGGATTTTGTTTTGGAGATGCAAATTGAAAAAATATGACACACGTGATGCTGCTTTTTTAGGAATTGTTTCTTATGAATTGCGTTTTGTCCAAAATATTGACAGGTGTTGTTGGCAGGTCTTTTTTCAAAGCAAATAATGTATTGCCTTTTCGGAAATATTGTGGGAAATACTATTTTGCTTGATGTGACTGAAATTACCAAAATTGTTGCTGCTTTTCAGCGTGACACACGTAACGCCTTTTCAACACACTCCTGCAAGTAACTGTCGGAGTGAATGTCAAAATGGTAATACAGAAAGTTAGAAAAAACCCAGAGCAAAATCTAGTGGGGTGTTTTGATGAATTTGAAGTTAGTGACGGAGTTTTACGCTGCTTTAAAAGGAAAAATATACTCCCAGTATCGTAACACACGTGACATTGAATGGCTCACATTAGATTTCAGCTGGCACTGACGCATTTTGTTTCTTGCATTGTTAACAGTTTGCTACATTCACATTTTGTTTACTTTTGATTGCAATTTAGCTCGTAAAATTGAAAAGCGTTTTAGAAATTGTAGAACCAAAATGTGGGCAAAAATTGAGAAACTTTTAGTACTAGCCCTTGCTATTACCAAACTTGGATTTTTGGAAAGAGGTTAAATGAGCTGATACAAAGAGATTAAAGAAGCTGATTTTTAGAAGGAGGTTAAATAAGCTGATTTAGGAAAGAGGTTAATTAGCTGAGCTTTAGACAGAGGTTAAAGAAGCTGATTTTTAGAAAGAGGTGAGATAAGCTAAATCTTGAAAGGGAGTTAAATAACATTTAGAAGATGCAAGAAGCTCCTCTCAAGTGATTTAAATCTAGATACTAAAACAAGACTTCTACAATCCATGGTTTGGTCTATCTTCAGATATGGCTCAGAATGCTTTAGTCTCACAAAGGCTCTAAAGAAGAAAATTACTTCCTTTGAGCTTTGATGCTATAGAAGGATTTTAAAGATTAAACGAAGTGATAATGTCAATTTTTTGGTTATGTGGCCAGAGGATCAGCTGGAAAAGAACTGAGAGTGTATCAGATCTAGTGACAAAATGATAGGAAGATGAAGGAGAAAAATCAGTTGGATAGACACAGTCTCAGAGATGACTGGAAAATGGGAATAGAAAAGAACTTGAAATCAGCAGAACACACATTGGAATGGAGGAGAAGAATCAAAGATTTTGAGTGCAACAACAATGAAACATAATTACCCAAATAAAAGCTTCTAACAACCGAATTGGTTTGGACTGAAAGAAGAAGAAAGTTGAATAAGCTGATTTCTAGAAACACACCTTGAAATTTTCACAAACGCATAGCAGTGTACCAAGATCTCGAGATTAGAATAGTTACATTTTCAGAATCTAGAAGAAGGCATGGCTTCCAAGCTGTAAACCACCCTCAGCTATTATTTACATACCAACCTTTGGAAGATGTTTAGACCCAGAGCTATTTGAGATCCTCTTTTATTAGGTACCTGAAAACAGAATTTTCTATAAATTTTATTCAGTTATCAAAGTTACCAGCAGCGGTGTGGCCAGGGTTATATAAATGGAGGGGACATAAATGAAAATTTTTTTGGCCACGCCTTCAACTTTTCACTGGAGTGCATCTGCCAACGTCATAAGTAATATGAAAACCTTAATGCTTATAAAAATGCAACTTTAGTTGAAAAAGGACAGACCAGACTCTAGTGGTTCAAGCGAACGTTGTATCTTCAGGATTCACA
>WIPJ01001198.1:0-11020 GCA_018155075.1 Cassiopea andromeda | reverse complement strand
AGTGTGCCTGCTCACACAAGCAGTTCTTCTCCATCCTCTATATTAGTTTGAGAATAATACCCCTCTTGCCATAGCTTTTTTCATATTTCATTTCTAAGATCTGGAATGCCTGCAACACAGAGACTTTGTTCACGTTAAGTGGCCACACAGATACCGTCAAATGTTGTCAGTTTTCACCGGACTCGAGAAAAGTCGTATCTGCCTCTGCTGATAACTCCTTCAAGGTTTGTTTCACATAAAGAAGTTGTAATAATTCAGGCGTTTATTGATGCTTCAAATATTGGAGAGGGTAGTCAGAATGTTTCTCCGAATTTCACAATATTTCCTAGAATTCCCAAGCATTTACTGAGTGAAGATTTTAGTGAAAATAAAAAAGGCATAAATGAATATCCTACTAGAGGGGCTAATTAGAGAGAAGGGCTGACTAGAGAGAAGGGCTTGTTAGAGAGGGCTTATTAAAGCTGGGACTTGATGCAGCTTTTTAGGCATTGTGTTCTGAAGCTCAAAAACGCTTGAAGGTAACTTGCATGAATTTTCATTTACCCACAGACTAGCAAGTTCTGACAGATTGTCTGTTGCATCCTTGTATTCAGAAAATTTACCGGATTATGCTCATTGCTTGGAGGTGTTGACACAGAAGTTTCAAGCCCCGACAACTCCTCTCACCCCCAGTCGCTACGTCTCAGATAGTAGTATAGTATAGCACAGTAGTTTTCAACCTTTTTGGTGGAGCGGAACCCCAAGGATGTATTCCAGTGGCTCGAGGAACCCCTGTTCACATATCTGCACAAGAGAGTTAAAATAAGATTCCGTGGAACGCCGGTTGAAAACTACTGGTATAGCATTTAGGCAATAGTGATAGAAGTTTAATTATAAGCAATAGTATTCGATGTCAAATCCAACATAGTAAGTAGGATGTATAAGTTTGTTCAAGATGTGACGTAAGTTCTTATAACGTATCTTGGGTTTGAAATGTATACGTGATCTTCAGGAAGTATTCTTCATTTTTCTACTGCTTTCCAAAAGAGTCGTTGCGTTTTTTGCAAAGGACGTTCTTGACCAGACCAAGCTTTGCAAAAACTGTTTATTTAGGATTTGAAACGAATCTAAAATGCTCTCTTTTGTTCAGCTTTGGGATGCAGTCACAGGCTCTCTGAAATACACCTTCAAAGGTCACTGCGGTGATGTCAACTGTTCCACATTTAGCCCAGTTGATAGCAATTTAATAGCTTCCTGCTCAGCGGACAATACCATCAAGGTAATCCTCTTCATTGACTTACGTGTTGCTAGCCCCCTCATCGGAAGGCGAAAAACTATTTTTTCGGAGATTTTTGCCATTTATAGTACCTTATCAACCATATTTTAGCTCCCTCGTCGGAAGAATCAGCCCCCGTCGGAAAATTCTTTGCGCCACCCCTGGTGTTTGTATTAAAGTTCCCAATTATCTTCATAATTTCATATTTTATTTTGATGTACTTGCAATTCAAAGATTTCAGTTCTTGCATTCAATTCTTGCATTCTAAGATTTCAATTCATGCACTCTTACCAACATCACTGTCAACCGTGCAATTGCACATACCAAATAGGAATTTCTTCGTTGTCGCAACTGCCATATGAGTCAAAGTAACCTTTTGCTTTCAAGACTCTGCTTTGTCCTGTTTTATCCTAAGTGAAACATGCTTCAGCAACAAGAAATTCTCTTTTTTGAGAGCACAAATATGATTTGATATGATATAATATGATACGATATGATATGGGATAATGTGATTTATATAATATGATATGATATGATATGATGTAATTCGATATGACATCATATGATATGAAATGATACGATATGATATGGGATAATGTGATTGATATGATATGATATGTGATTGATGTGATGTGATATGATATGATATGATATGATACAGTATGATATGATATGATGTAATTCGATATGACATCATATGATATAATATGATACGATATGATATGGGATAATGTGATTGATATTATATGATGTGATTGATGTGATATGATATGATATGATACAGTATGATATGATATGATATGATGTAATTCGATATGACATCATATGGTGTAATATGATTTGACATGATATGGTATGATGTGATTCGATACACGTTTTTTTTTTATAAGAACAACCTTTATAAGAAACACCAGGCTGAGATTAGGCCAAAAAATAAGAACAACTTAAGAAACAAAGCAGGCTGAAATTCAAAAAACTCAATAAATGAAATATCATTAAAAGCGAAAATAACAAAACAAACAACTAAAGAACAGAACAGTATTAAGTAGTGCTAAAGAACGATTAATCAAACTTATTGTAAGAGAATTATTTCAACACCATCGATGTCATTTTTTCTAATATAATCTATGCTGCCATCTGTAAAAGTAACTTTGTATTCCTCAAGCTTTTTGTTGAAGTAGTTTATGGATCCATTAAACCAACCAACCAACCATTCAGGTAGAACATCCTGTGCAACAAGTGCAGCATCCGATATTAAACGTGAACAGGGGCTTAATTAATTTATCAAGTACGTGTTATGTCTTGACACTACTTTGCTCAGGAAATTCGAAAACGAAAATAAGAAACAGAATAAGAAAAACCTTAGGCTGAAAATATACGGAAAAATAAGAAACGGCAGGCTGAAACTGGAACCAAGTGTTCTTATAAAAAAAAAACGTGTATAACATGGTATGATGTGCTTGATATGATACTATATAAAATGATACGATATGATGTGATCTGGTATGATGTTATGTATGATATATCTATACACGATGCTACCCTTCAACTTTGTACGTTGATAGTTTTAAATAAGAATTTAAATAGGAGATGTTTTCGATGAATTTTATTGTGGAGCGATCAATATTACCAAGCTCTTTAATGTCAATTGCAATATATTCCAAATCTTTACAGCAGAATTTTCTCATGTTCTGTAGTCTGTCCAGGAATTTGTAGACCTCTACAATGCTTGTTCGTCTGTAATGGACTGCCACTAATAGAAAATGATATCATTGTAGTTATGGGATACAAGTGACTTAAAGCTCATTAGGACCTTGGATGGTCACACAGACGCTGTCAATTGGTGCTGTTTCTCACCCGATGGAAAGAGACTTGCTTCAGTATCAAATGACTGCACCTTGAAGGTATTTGTGATTTAAATTACGTCTAGACTGTAAAGCCCCTAGGCTCATGAGGCTGCATATACTCAATGGCATCGTTTGACCTCTTTGTCTGGGGGGCGCAAGGCAATAATTTGCCGACAAAAACTGATAAAGTTGTGAATTTACCGACACATTTGTGAATTTACTGACAGAAGCGTTTTCTTTGAAAGAGTTCCTTACTTCTATGGAGGTGCGTTGACACAAGACAGGACTGTTTCAACACTCTTTTGGCTATTTCAGGGCAAAACATACAGTCATTTACCAACGAAAGCCATTGAATCTAAATTTGCCGACAAGATCACTGAGTCTTAGACCCCCAGAACCCCCGCTAGCTACGCGTCTGTCTATACTTTGATGTCGGAGGTGTCTTGCACCTTGAAGCTCTAGGGAAATTTACCCCATAACCGTCTAAGTGTCTCTGTTTAGACCCCAATTCTTCTTCAATATACATATCCTCTGCTGTTAGTAGAGTGACTCTTTTTTATAAGAAACCAGTTTACGCGTTTCTTTATAAGAAACCACTTTATATGCCACCTATTACTAGGCAGCCTAAAATTTAAGAAACTTTTGGAACTACAAAGAAAGAGCTAAGAAACTTTAGACGAAATAGCAGATTGAAATCGTTAACCCGTTCAACGTAAAGCTGTACCAAAACAATGTGACTATGACATTGCTTTAGAATTTAGCTCGCACTGACGCATTTTGTTTGTTATAGGACAGATAGTTTGCTACATTCACGTTCTGCGTACGCTTTCACAGCCATTTAGTTCGCTAAATTAAGAAACTTTTAAAACTAAACTGTGGCCAAAAATTAGGGAACTTTTATTGCTAGTCCGTGAGCTATGTTTCTCATAAAAACAACGTGTAGCTCATGACCTGCAAGAGTCCTGATACTATTTTTTCTTTTAGATATGGAACGTCGATGATGGCACGCTGATAAAAAACTACGACCAGTTCGAAAATTTCATTTCGTATTGCGTTTATCATCCATTGGGAAAGCAAATCATGGCAACGAGCCAACACTCATTGCAGGTTTCTAAAATTTAATAAACGGGGAGTCAAAATAGGCCGGGGGGTCGGAATTTGAGAAATGGTTTTAAATGATTAGAAAACGATGGAAAGAACAAAAACAGGTTGTCATATTGCATAGAGCTCAAATATATACAGAAGCACTCTATTTTGCCTTGAATATTGGGCGTGAAAAGTACTAACATAGAAATGGAATGAAATCAGGGGTTGGTAAAAAAAGTCAATTTCCTAAAAATTAATAAACGGGGGTGCTAATGAAGTCCGGGGGGTTGGGAAAAAATCGAAAAATTAATAAGCGGGGGGTGTTTATTTGGGACCTGAGAGTAGTGTCTTTCCAGTCAGCTGTCTGGCTGTGTTGCAATACAAATTTTTCATAAGAAAGTGGTTTATAAGAAATTGTTCATTGACCGCCTCACTGTTCAAAAAGTTGGGAAAGTTCATTGCCAAATTTTTGAAACTTATAAAAGTTTGTAAGTGAATGTATAAATAAAATTTGAATCATCTATACATGAGATGTTATACCCTCCAACAATGTACCTACTGTTATTTACTAAGATTCATCATCATTTCAAGTGTGCATAGAGCTTTTTCACTTTCCATTGATGTGCATGCGCATAACATTGGAAATCAAAAGTTTCTGCTGAGAAAGTCTAAGGTAAGTTTTGATAATGAAATCATGAGAAAAGCAAGAAAGCTTCAGTACTGAGGTCGAGAAAAACTTTCTTATAAAAAGACGATTATCTATTACTCGCAGTTTTAGGATTTGCATGTAGAATATACCGTTTTAGTTTCTCAAGTGAATAAAAGTGCAGAGAATTGGTAGAAGTATATTTTCTTCTACCTCTCGTGCGACTGTTAAATGTTGTCGCATGCAAAGAATTCGTTCATTTTATTTTCATTTGAATGCTATCTGATTTTTTATCTACTATCAGAGGCATGGTGGAGAAATTTAGGAATTTAACACTCCATCTTAAATTTTACACTAAATTGTGCAAAATCTCTTGAAAGCCCCTGAAAGGCCCCTTTGAGATTTCAAAATTAGGGGGACCGTTGTCCAACCCCATCCGGCTATAAACTATTTGCAATTTTATGATTTTCGTTCTCTCCATGAATTTTGCTTAGAATTTTTATATGCTTTTTATTTGACTTTCCTCTTAAATTTTCAGTTCTTCGATACCGATCAAGAGGGGCCATCAAGATCAATTCACACTATGCTATCAGTACTATCAATTGCGTTCTCCCCAGACGGAAAGTTTGCCGTTGGTACTCACGCAGATGCTACTGCTCAGGTTGTGTAATATTCATGAATTTGCTTTCCTTTTTTTATGGCCTTTTGTTATTATCAATAATCGATAAGAGGCGCTATTGATAGCGAGGCAGCATCCCAAATCTAGCTTTGCTTCGCTGTCCTAAACAGTTTGTAGACACTTTTCAGAGTTGCAACATTGGGTACTATGAAGATAGTTTTGTTTGGTTTCAACGTAATTTGCTTGCGTATACTTCTGAAATTTCAACAGGTTACCCACCTTTTGTAGTTTTGTTTACCCCCAGCTGCTTGAAAAGCTCAATGGCATATAGAAATGAAGAATCTCAATGATGTCATGAAGCTGTATATTGTAGACATTGTAAACGAAGTACTACACCAACCATCCAACGCATGTGAGATCATTCTTTTTAAAGAGCGGATCCTATTTCAGTGCCTATGATATGTATCAGTAGCGGATGTCCAGTGCGCCCCTGGTGCCGTCGAGTCAGCAAATTCTCTACAAAATTCATTCACTAAAGACTGAGTACACTTGTTTTCCTGAGCTTTAATTTTCTTATAAACTTTTTTCTTACAAAGACAACGTGTATAGGCAAATACTTGGCTACCTCTAAAATACTTGGCAAATGCAGCACCGCTGCCCCCCGCTGCCCCTCCACTGTTCCCCTCACTACTGGCCTCTATGTTCGTTGCTGTTGTCACCTGCTAACATTCCTCCGTGTTGCTAGCTTTTACCAAATGGGGAATTTGTTTACAATAATTGATTCACAACAGATTGAGGCAAATGGTTGCAAAAGCTTTTTCTCCAACAGAAAAATACTTTGCAACCAAAGTTTAATTTCCATTTAATTCCGTTCTAGTTGTGGAATGTTGAAGGCAGGTCGTGTGTTGGTGTTTTTCGTGGACATTCCGGTTGGCTGCATAGTGTCAGTTTTTCACCAGACGGCAAGAGAATCGTCACCACATCCGAAGACGAAACCTGTAAGGTAAGCTACCGGGAATGCAAACACCTCGTTAGAAAAAACCAGGTTGTCGGTACTAGGAATGTGTGCTATGATTTCAGGAAGATGTACAAAAGTAATCAATGATTTGCTGCTCGATCCTGTCATTACATTGTTCGATCAATTACTGATTCAATCATTCAGTCAAACAATCGATCGATCAATCAATCAGTCGATCAACCGATCCATCAATCACTATGTCAATTAATCAATAGGTCAATCAATCAGTAAATCAACCGAGCAATCAATCACTCTGTCAATTAATCAATAGATCAATCAATCATATAGTCAATCAAGCAATCGGTAAATCAATCACTCAGTCAATCAATCAAATGGTCAATCAGTCATTTAATCAGTCAATCAATTGATCAATCAATCGATCGATCAGTCAATCAAACGATCGATCGATCAATCAATCAATCAATTGGTCATTACATTTGAATTCACAAAGACCTTTTGTATGCTTATTGTATTCTGTCTTTGATTGATGAAAACACGTTGATTTTAGGTTTGGAAGGTGGAACCAGTAGAAGAACTTTCCATCAAACTTCGAAAAGTATTTGATGCCAGGTGTGATGTAGAGGGAGGGTCCAAGATTGCCGTTGCTAACAACGACCATGAAATACAGGTAATGTCTGAAAGGAAATTCCCAGCAGAAAGATTCTTATGCAACATAGTTAAAACTATAATTTTCAAAACATTGCTTTATGTTTTTACCGCCAAAGTACTTCCCCCATGTGTCTCAGTGCTCTGGTGGCTGTTTTTATTGATCATTACCAGTAGGAGTATTCTGAAAAGAAGCGCAACAATCTGACTAACACTTTCAAAGCTGATCTCTCAGGCTAAAACTCCGAATACTGTTCAGAGTCCCAGCAGGTAGTTTATCAATAATGCACAGTTTCCAACACTCCTAGTGTTTCTAATCGCTTTGCGTAACTGAGGATGAGACTGATCAGGTAGCTATCTCAATTTTGTGGAGGCTTTCAAGTACGAATGTCATCAGAAGAAATATGTGAACTGTTATCATAATCACTAGCATCGTGGTCATCATCATCACCTTCATCATCACCATCGTTGCCATTATCACCATTATCATTATTATCAGCAAAACATCATCATCATCATAACCATCTTGAATTCCATTTCGCCTCCAAGGGGGGCCTAGGACTGACCCTAGGGTCAGTTTTCGCCTGTCATGTGTTTAAAAGAGGTAACTGAGTCAGCTACACTCAATCCACTCTGTTGCCCCAAGAGCTACTAGGCAGAGCTGTAGCGTGAGCTATTGAATCTGCTTTCACTGAAGGGGCCTGCGTGGACAGCTTGCCACAGCTCATCAACATCTGCCTTAATTCTGAATCTCTCCGACATAAATCACTATCAACTGAAGGGCAGTTGTCTCTCTGTGCCCGCTTGCCACCATGTGGAGGTCTCCAACCATGGGCTAGCCATCATCATCACCATCAATATCATCATCATCATCATCATCATCATCAACATAATCATCATCATCCTCAACATCATAGCATGGTTGTAAAAGATAGCTTCTAAAAAGCTAATTAAGGCCAGCTATTTCGGCACAGTAGCAATTAGATTCTAATGCTAATAAACAATTTAGGTCATCATTTCGTTCTACGATCGTGTTTAATTTATGAAAAGTGGAAGTAGAAAACTTTTCAAACTTCTTCATTTCTAACTGCTAAATTTCACTAAAACATTAAAATTTTGACTAGGCCACAGCTAAAAATATCGTTTATTGTATATGCATAGGCGTAGGATGCGGGGAAGGGTGGTTGAGGTAGCTGCGGCTCACCCAGTGTAGAAAGAAACAGTTTATGTGGGACATGTTATCAACAGGAACAATAGCTTTTACGAGATTTACGCTTAAATACATCTACTTCCCTAGTTGCAAGTCCTCTAACTACTTCCTAATCTTCTCATTTATTAGGGCGGAAAGTTTTCAGCCGTCTTAAATCTAAGTTCCCCTCACGCTCGAGTCTGTGACCCTAACAAGTAGAAATCTTGTAGCAGCTGAAAGTATGAATGAAATCAGATGTACGAAGGCAGTTAATGCAGTGGAGTCAGATGTTGGTTTGATTGACAAGTCACGGAAAATTCTCGTACATTTCGATGAAAAATCTCCAGAAATCTGAAGTCTTGCAAAAGCTTGAAATCATACATTTCAAGTACAGTACCCACCAAAAGAAACGTCCCATTGGAGATTTGCAACACAAAACTTCATTAAACATTATAATTTGCAACAATGGCAAGTCAAATTTCCACAAAAGACTATCTACTAGTGTCAAATTTAATTCTCTGCAAGTGAAAACAGTACAAACACAATGCACACCACAAGAAACAGTACTTTAGCCTTGATTGAGTATGAAAAAAGTCACTTGGGACGTTTCTTTTGGTGGGTACTGTATCTATGAAAGTCTTTAAAACTTGCAAAACAGCTCACAGGCTTTAGAAAGTTTTCAAAACTCTTCTGAAAAATCTCAAAATTCTTCAAAATGTAAATAATCTTATAGACTATTCGAGAAATCCCAAAATAACTCAAGTTTTTCAAATTTTTAAAAATCTAGAGATTTCAAAAGTCTCGTACAGTTTTTTCCGAGTGATTTGTCCCTAGCTGTTTTTCACTAATGCAGAGACTGGGCTATATACTCATATTGAGTTCTGTCGACCAATGTGATCCAGAAAATCTTTGCACGTTTTTTTCTATAAGAAAGTAAATGATTTATAAGAAGGTAGTACTAATCTGCTCAAGAAGTTAAGAAAGTTCATCACTAGATTTTGAGGGTTAAGGAAGTTTTTAAGTGTTTATGTATTTAAGATACCATTTATCTGTGTACAAAATATCATATATGTGATGTTGGCTACCCAATAGCGCTTTAACTTATGTTATTTACTGCGATTTATTATCATTTCAAGTGTACATGGAGCTTTTTCACTCTCCAATAATGTGTATGCACAACATATGGAATTGAGACTATATCCTTCCTTGGAAATAGACTTTGGTCGACTTTTCCAAATATAATCAAACAAGCAAGCACACTTTCTATTTTCAAAAGCCATATTAAATGTTGGAAGGGCGAGAACTGCAACTGTAGACTTTGTATATATTCCACAGGTCGGGCACCTAACATGATATGCATCAATTTTTATTTTACACTTGTAATATAGTTTACTTTTTTAAGCCAGTAGGCCTTAATTAGCAGTAATCTTGCTATCTTAATTTCTTTTGCCTACTATAAGTAAATTGTTGATATGATATATGATATATGATATATGATATATGATATATGATATATGATATGATATGATATATGATATATGATATGATATATGATATGATATATGATATGATATATGATATGATATATGATATGATATATGATATGATATGATATGATATATGATATATGATATATGATATATGATATGATATGATATGATATGATATGATATGATATATGATATGGTATGATATGATATGATATGATATATGATATGATGATATGATGATATGATATGATATGATATGATATGATATGATATGATATGATGATATGATATGATGATATGGAAAACATTGGAGCTCAAAGATTTTTGCCAAGAAAGTTTTAATACTGGAATAGTGAAAATGAAGAGAGTTTCAGTATTCGGCCAAAACAACTTGCTTATAAAAACATCGTGTATAAGATAGATGGACTTGATGTTGGTGAGGGGTAGCAATACATTACGAGAAACTACTAGAAGCTTTGAAAACTAAAAACTCATAGACTGTTTTGTATTTTTTTATTCTCGATTTTGAGGTCATTGATGGATTAACTGGGAAATATATTAAGAAGACGGTCAGTCTTGGTTCAAAAATTACATCCTGCAAGCTGTCTCTTGATGGAAAAAGGATCATTGCTGGACTCGAAACAGGACTAGTCAAAGTACGCGTATTTTTTATCTCTATCACTAGCAATTTCTCCTTCTTAATTTTCTTTATGCCATGTATATTGTTTTAGTCATGTTTTATAAATCATTTTTATTGATATCTGAGAAACTCAAAAGTTCAGAATTTAGGGCGGACCGTTAAAAGGCGGCTAAAGTTTTATGGTGGAAATCACTAAATGATGTATTTGACACACATTGAGAATTCATTTTGCTACTGCGCATGTGCGGTGGCGAATTTCAAGGAGGGCTTTTATCATGATAGCCAAGAAAATCATCTGGTGGGGATTCACTTTTATAATTGATAACACAGTCACCTGCATCAAAGCTCGTAGTTCCTTGGTATTGGTCGGCACTTTATACCATAGCTCAGAAATTTCTATTGCACCTGTATTTCTATATCACACTTCGGAAGTCTCCAAGGACAGCTGGACTACTGTCACTACTATTAGTTGCCCTATCTCTAACTCTCTCATAAGGAAGAAACTTCAGCATTTATCTTGAGGCGCTTCTTAGAACATTAGTTTAGCTATGTTTTTATATTGTAATTGCATTTTGTAAGCGTCATCCATAGTTAGAACTCAGTGACCCTCTGTCTTTTTTGGCT
>WIPJ01001197.1:13932-29993 GCA_018155075.1 Cassiopea andromeda | reverse complement strand
CCTTTCTCCTCAAAGTTGGCATTGGAAAGTCTCTTTTCATTGATTTCGCTCTCTTGCACCATTATGAGTTATCTTATTGTGGCTTATGATCTTCAAACTAGCTAATTTCCCATTCATGCATCTGAATTTATTGGAAAGTGTTTTGGATTTCTTGCAAAGGTTCATGTTTTCATAAATTTACCATATTGCTTCGCTTAGGTATGGGACATCAATGATGGGAAATGCGTCCTTTCGTGTAAGCATAGCGAAGGCTCTCTTTTGTTCTGCGCAGTTTCGCCTGATGATAAGATGATTGCCTCCACATCGGCAGACACAACAGCAAAGGTAGTTGTTTCAAATTTTGTTTATATTTCTCTTCATCTTAGCAATACGATCATAATTCCTTTGAAAGTATGGCAAAATCAGCTTTTGCAATATGATGAAAACGACAAATTGGGGGGCCATGTTGATGTTTCTTATTTTCAAGACTGGAACTCACCTTATTGTTTGAAAGTTAAACAATTCTGGGTGGATATAACTACTCAACATCACGAAAAATGTCCAACCAGATCAAAATAACAAGTTACAATCTTTTCCAAGCAAAAATCGTACAAATTATTGAATGGAAGCAGTCAATGTACTCTTTTTTAGAAAAATTGATATTGTACAATTTCTTAATTTGTTTGACCGGCCTAAAATTCATGTCTTATAAATCAGTTTCTTATAAAAAATGTGTTGTAGCAATGAGGAAATAAAAGCATTCCAGTAGAAAGAAATTTCAGTAAAAAGATAGTACAGTTAAGCAGTACTTCAGTGAAAGACAATCCGGTATTCGTTTCAACACTATACTAGTGTCATCCTCATTATGGTAAAGAAAAGCGAGCTAAACGTTGAGGTTAAATACTGAAAAGATTTGAATCAGTTTTTGAACCATCCGCTGTTCTCAGGTGACCTTTTTGGCTCTTTCCCGAATATAATACAGATTTTTCCTGCTTTGCAATAAGAAGCGGTTGTAATTATAAACCCATCTCAGACTGTTTATAATATTTTTCTCTTGGAACTATCTACTCATCCTAAATGAGCGTTGTAAATTTATTGTGACATGTTACTAAATATGGTATCAGAACAGTACAATAGTAATCGAATTTGATTTGCTTTTGTGGTACAGTACAGTACATCCTCGTTTATCCGAACCTCGTTTGTCCGAACCTCGTTTATCCGAACCTTGTTTATCCGAATGCTCCATTGCCATCACCGAAAATTTTCAAATCTATGTGAAAACAACCAGTGCCAGCACCGCTATGCTCCTTCATATCCGTGAACTTGGTGCAGAAAAGAGAGCGGACAATTTAAAGCAACCCAGTATCCATGCTTTTTTCAAATAGCTTTTATGAATCATACTCAAACTTTGTAAATCAGACCTAAAAAACGATAAGATAATTGTTTTCTCTTGTCTCTTTTTCGAACATATGCCACATTATTTAGCATATTTTGTCAAGTTTAATTGCTAAGTAGTAATTTTGGCGACACGAATTTCCATCCTCGCTAATCCAAATTTTCGGCTTATCCGAACGGCTGGCTTCGCATTCGAGTTCACGCCGTTCTGATAATCGATGATGCGCTGTAGTTCCAAACTGTGTGCCATATCCATTTGATAGCAGCTGTAACTCATGAAATTCTCGTATTTGGTTCTTTCAATATTTTGCAAATAGTTTCAGTCGTGGACGGGAAGAATTTTACTCTAGGGATAGTGGCCTGCAATTTGGTATTTACTGGGCTGGGTGGGGGGCAAAAGCCTTTTAAATATTGCTGCCTATGATTATTATACAGTAAGCCTCCTCCTCCCTCCCAATATCTGCCACTGTGTAAAAGTTTTCCATTGATTGCCAATTGAATGGTTTTGTCATTGTTTATATATTTAGTCGACTCTTTGTACCATAATATTTTCTTAATGGTATGGATTCTTTTCAGCTGTGGTGCGCATTAACTGGAAATCTTTTACGTGAATTAGAAGGCCATTCAGATTGCGTCAGGTGTTGCGCTTTTTCACCAGATTCCTCAATCATTGTTACTGGATCTGATGAAAGTATAATTAAGGTATTGACTTTTTGATGTTTTGCTGGCAATTACTGCGGTAGCTATTGATGATTTCACATGATTTTTTGTAAATTTTTTACCTATTTGTAAATATTTGTAAATATTTAAACATTAAAACTTTTATCAAAATCTATTTTACTGAATTTAGATGAACATCGATATTGTAGTTTCTGTAAAGATCCATATTTATTTGCTATCAGTATAAAGCTAGAGTGTATATTCTGTCTAAGTATTTATTTTAAACTTTTATCAAAATTTATAACGCTAATGTTTCTAAATCAGCGCTTCCCGATTGGGGGTGCGAGCTGTGGTTCGTGGGGGTGCAGGAATCAATCGTGAAAGACGAAGTAAATATAGTTTTTCGTTTTTTAGGTTCCGGGTTGCAGTTGTTTCTGCATTTTTATGTTCAATTTCTATAAATGTTTATATAACAATTTTTTTAGTGCCTATACTCAATCTTATCAAGTTTATGTTTTAATTTTTCTGCATATTTATGATGAATTGTTATCAAATTGTTTGCTATTATTGTTCTAAATGTGATAGTTTAGCTTATGTAGTTGTGTTTCATCAATTTGCTAAAATTTTGCCGGCAGTTTAGTCATACCATTTGTAATAATCATTGTTATGCTGTTTTGTATTATGGTCATTGTAGTTTTGTAACAAGTTTTTGTGAATGATATTGGAATTTTCTTGGGATGTTTTGGTTTCAGTTTGATAGTTTTGCTACTTTATTTTGCAATTTTTAGTACACTTTCTTTCGAGATTTATAGTCATTTTTATTGCAATTTTCATGGAAATTTTAATGATCGTTTTATTATTGTTGTTGTTTACCGCCTTATGTAAAGATTTTTGCAAAAACTGTTCATGAAATATTTTTCAGAATTTTTTACGCAAGCTTTACAATAATGATTTGTTTTTTATTTAAGAGTTTTATGATACCCTATGACCTATTTTTCTTGAACTCATAATTCTGACTTCCTGTAATTTGTTCTATTATTGATAGAATCTTTTTTACATTTGTTATTCAGTTTATCATTATAGCCATACTTGTAGTCCCAGTTAAATTTTTACAGTAATTTTATCGGAACTTTTCTCATAGTTCTGATTGTATCTCTTAGTAATTCCTTTTGCAATTTTGTTAAAATTTATAATACCATTTCTATGAAATTTTGACTGCAACTTTTATGATGTTATTCATATGCCTTATTTATGCACTTTGAATAACCTTTTTCATTGTATTTCTAGTTAATGTACTCTTGCTTTTTATTAGAATTTTTCTGCGACTTTTAATATTTTTATTTTCATTTTGATTGAAATTTTTTGATCCCGTTAATTACAATTAGTTAGATAATTTATGTTACTCTTTTTTAGTACTTTTTGTTGCAATTATGTTAATGATTTTTACGATAGTTTATGCCAATAATCATTATTATGCTCTTCTATTATCGATCAGCAAAACTTTATATAGACCTTACTGGTTATCTCTCTCCTTACATCATTACTGGTGACAACCGTCACCTTGATATCCTATTTTCTACAGCAGACAATATCCTCTACATGATAGAATTAACTGTGGGTTTCGAAACAAATTTAAACATCAATGCTAGTCGTAAGGAACTTAAGTATCGCCCCCTTCTGGTAGATCTTGACAAAGCTCATGATAGGGAAGAATTCATGAATCTCTGTATTAGTTCCCTCGGTATATTTGGGAATTCATTAGACTCGTTTCTTCAAATGTGTAATGATATAGGCATCGATAAACATCATCTCAATTTCATAGTTACAAGTTATCTACTATAATCATCCGAACAACTTATTACATATTTTGTATGAGGAATAAGCCATGGAGTCAACCTGAGCTCTTAAAGTATTAATATCATCATTCTATTTCATGTAGTGATTTAAGTATTAGTTATGCATGTTCTTTGAAGCCAGCCAAGTTCAAAATACCTGTCAGTGAGATTTTTATTTGTAGATTTAATAAATGTATGTATGAAATAAAGTTTGAAAAATGATTATTATAGTTATTTAACAATTTTCATTGTAATCACCGTATTTCAATATTACAGCAGTATTTATTATACACTTTATAAAACTTTTTATTGGGATTGCTTCTTTTACTATGCTCAACATCCTCATCTTAATTTCTACTCTTTTATTTAATTTTAGGGGGTCACATTGCACTTATTGAAAATTTCACCCCTCTTGGCATTTTATAATGACCCCCCTCCCCATTTTAGCAAAATGTGGGCATCGTCACTATCAGCAAACTTATCAAGTGGAGCACTGTCTACCACTCCATCCAATTTCGCTTAACATCATCTGGTGGGATCATCAACTAATCTACTTTCTTCAGGGTTGTTACGATTTCCCGGTAGGTCATTTTACCACCCCTCCACTTTATGAAAATCTGGAAAAATATCCACGCCCTCTGCTAATTCCACCCCGTCTCTACAATTAAGCACAAAAGAGTATATTGTTCTTTGTTGCGATTTTCATGAAAATTTTTGATAACATTTTGAGCATAAATTATCAGATCTCTTATTATGTCCTATTATGTTTTATTTTATCTAATACTGATTTCACTACAGCTTGAAGATCGTGATTATGGCACAGTTGCTAGAATATATGACTTCGATGTTATTAGTTTTCACCATGATGATTATGGTGCTATCTTTATTTTTCTGATACGATTGGTGGTAATTATGATTTGTAACTTCAATGATCTTGACACCTAGATTTGGAGCACTGAGACTGGTGAAGACAAAGCAACACTCAAAGGTCATAAGGTTTGGGTGACTGATATACATTTTTCGCCTGATGGCAAATCATTTGTTTCAGTAAGCAGTGACATAAAGGTTTGTATGTCATTATTTTCCATAGGCTTGTTACATAAATTCTTTTAATTTTAAATATTAATACTTCATTTCTCAATCAGTTTGTTCCTTGCTTTTTATGTAGCTTTTTAGATTGATGATTTTCAATCAAAGTTTACCTTTATATAGCAGACGTAGAGTATTCCGTTAGCTACTCCCAGGTGCCAAAATAAACGCCCCCCACGCTTATTAATTTTTCGATGTTTTCCAACCCCCCGAGCTTATTAACACCCCCGTTTATTAAATTTAAGGGAATTGACTTTTTTACAAACCCCTCATTTCACTTCCTTTCTTTGTTAGTACTATTTACGACTGATTTCCAAGGCAGAATAGCATGCTTTTGTATATATTTTAGTTTTATGTTTATGACAACCTGCTTTTGCTCTTTTAGTCCTTGTATATTCATTTAAAGCCGTTACTCAAACTCCAGCCCCAACGTTTTTTTTGACCCCCATTTATTAAATTTCAGAATTTTTTCCGACCCCCTGTTGATTAGGAACCCCCTTTTATTTGGCACTTGAGAGTATATTTTCTCTGCTTGCTGTAAGTACATCAATAGTTGTGTTCAAGCTTCATTTCATCACTATATCATTAAAATCTACTAATAAAAATCTCACTGCAAGGAAAAATGCAGTTGTCTATCTTTCAGAGAGCTTATATATTTAGTATTGAAATGATAACAGTAATATTCATATACGAATCGATAATTTTAGTTCATTTGCTATTTGTTTATTCGTTAATTCATTCGTTCGTTCATTCATTCATTCCTCTACTTGTTCATTCACTTTCTTAGCTGTTTAATAGAGTCCACAAAGTGATGCCCATACATTTGCAAGAATCACGACAAAGACGAAAAGATTCCACATGCTTTCAATATATTCCAATATATGACTAAACTTGGACTAAGCCAATTCCTAAGATTCCGTAATTAAGACTTTTTTATGTTAAAACTATTCTTAACATGGAATAGTCTCTATTATGGAATCCTAATACATAGTTTTGTCGAATATTGGAATACACTGAAAGCGTGTGAAATCTTCGTCATTCGTTATCCTGATTCTTAGTCATTCAGAAACTGCGTTTTCGAACCTCAATATATATAATTTTTGTAATGAAGCCTTTGATGGTGATAAGGAACAGCATGTTTTTACATTTCAACGGTATTCTAGGCCTCCGTAGCAATCCTTGACTAAATTTTTGTCATTTTAGTGGTGGAAACAAGATGGAACTTTACTTCAAACATTTTTGGTACGCGGTAACTATCTGAAGCAGATCATTACTTCGAAGAATTTTGACAGATTTATTACTATTGATGACACTGGTCAGCTTTATATTTTGGATGAGATGAAGTAGTTTTGTACAAAATCAAATAGCTGAATACTAGAATAGCAGAATATCAGAATAGCTGAATACCAGACTAGCTGAATATCAGAATAACTGAATATCAAAATAATTACATTACAGTGCATAGCATACGATCTAATTAATTTATTCCAAGTATTGTAGCTATTTATATTTTTGACTACAATCCTCTTCCTTATTGTTTGATTTGGAGTGCTAGATTCTTGACTTTCTGCCTTCAGCCTGGATGCTTCTCCATATTTTGTCGAATCCAGCCTTAGATGTTTCTTATCTGTTTCTTAAAGTGTTCAAACTTCGAATAGCATTGGCAGCCCAGGCTTTGAACTGTGGTGCAAGAAATAGCATTTTCAGGTTCTGTGAAGCTTTTAGTAGACGTTTTATCAGTTTTTCAAATTACCATATGAACTTCAAATTAGCATGTGAACCTCAAATTAACATTTGAACCTCAAATTAGCATTTGAACCTCAAATTAACATTTGAGTTTTTGTCTATTTTTTTGCCTGTTTTCAGCCTTGTATTTCTTATAAAAAAGCGTGTGATCATACAAGCAACGTACCCCATACATTTATGCATTAGAGAGGTAATGTCAAACCAAAGCCATACGAAAAGCATTGATCCAACACCAAGCCAAGTCTTTGTCAGGTTTATGCTGGACAATCAAAGCTGGATCTATACAATTTTATAAAGATACAAGCAGATTTTTGCCACACGAACTCAAACATATTTCAGTTAGCCTGATAGTATTGACGCTTTACAGTAACTATGATGCAAATAGTCTGTTGAACTCCACCATTGAGGTCTGATTTACTGAATCAAACCAAGGACTTTACCTGCCTTAGTGCTTTACCATCATCATCATTTCTTTATCCACACAACCATGGGATCTCTTTGACTTTAAATACCTGTCAAATCTCCCCCATTTCTTTTTGCCATATTGCAATGGGCCTATTAGAATATTTGCAATTGGATTATTAGTACATACCTCCCATCAAAAGAAGCGATTCTTTCCTCTCAGTTATTTTCTATAACGGCATCGAAGCAGTCAAAGTTATTATATTTGGCTATGCATAGGTTACTACAGTAATGCTACCGTATTTTCTAATGCTTAAGGTGTATTTATCACTGCGCAATTCTTCGCATCTGTTTCAGCTTATTTGCTTAATTTTCTAATTAATAATGAGATTAAAATTCACAAATTGGTTTTGAGGTGTACTGATGACTATATATGTTTACCATGATGTAATGATGTTCATTTATACTAGTATTCATTAACAATATGTCCTAATCCACATCGCACATCTTCCTGATCAACAGCTCATAACTTTATTTGATAAAATCAGCGTTTTTTACTCTCACGTGCCTAATAAACGCCCCCCCCGCTTATTAATTTTTCGATTTTCTTTCTAATCTCCCCGGACCTTATTAGAACCTCCCGTTTATTAAGTTTGAGGAAAATGAAGTTTTTTACGATCTCTTTATTATATTTCCTTTCTTTGTTATTTTATGACAGCATGTTTTTGCTTTTACCGCTGCTTTATAATCAGTATAAGGCGTTTCTCAAATTCCGACCCCCAGTATATTTTGACTCCCCTTTTATTAAATTTAAGAATTTTCCCAACCCCCACGTTTGGTAGGATATAAATGTGGTAAAATTGGATCTTCCCAAGACTTGCACTCGTCTACTTCATCTAAAATATAAACTCGAGTCATTTATGCCTTAAATGTCTGAAGACCTGAGAGTCAGCGTCGGTTTTAGAGGGGTCATGGGGCACACCCCCAAGCCCCACACCTAAGAAAAAATACAAGATAAACCACATGAAAGCATGTAAATACACCCTGTGCTTTTTCTTTATGTGTGGATTTAATAGGAAAATGGAAGGCACAACCTTGAGGAATAACAAGTTTAACGAAAAATAATCTGAAGAGTATTCTTTATTGACAAAAAGTTTCAAATAATCGTCCCGCAGATGATTTCAGCCCCGGCCCGCAGTCCCTAAAACCGCCATTATTCAGTGTATATGAGACTCTCGGTACAACAGCATTGTAGTACTGATAGCCATGGTGGTGAGAATCGGAAAAGCACCAACGTGCATGGAATCTGAAGCAGGTATCGGCGTAGCAGTCTTTCCCTCTTTCGTGTTAGCTCTCCCTGATGGTGTATTATGGTCTTTTAATTAAATACGTTGATAGTTGGAAATGTTCTATGCATTTACATTAATTTACTTTGTTTTTGTAAGTATTTAGTGGAGAGCTCCTCGAAAATCAGCAAGGCCACAGGGCAACCCTCCGTAAATATATGAAAAAAATGAAATGAAAATATTCATATTTTAAAAATCAGCTTAATACAGTGCTTTGAGGCATAAGTACATACGGGTCCTTTTAAATCAGCAAAATGCGGCTCAGAACCAGAGTGGTGAGAAGCAGAGTAACAATCTGTTTATGACTTGGAGCAGATGACGATACGTTATGCTTCCTTCCTTCTTTCAGTTTAGCTATCTCTGGGATGTACTCATTCCAAAATGCCATCATCTTCGGGTCGTAATTCTCTTTCACACTAATATTTCGGTTTATTTCAAAATACTTTCGCTCCGCAGTGTCAATAGGTAGAACGCCCGCTCCAGGATCTCCATTTCTGGCGAAATCAGCCCACATTTTCATCACCATTGAGCTTATCTCTCTGTCTTCTTCAGTGAATTTGTTTATTACAAAATTTAATATAGATTTATTAAGAAACGGTGTTCCGAAAACGAAATCAATCTCCAGAGTGTGCGCTATACCCCATTGAGGCTTTATGAGATGTCTCGGACGGTACCTAAAGTGGTACAAATAGACATTCTTATGATTTTTGCTCCATTCCATGGCTAATTTTGTAATTCCTTCCTTGAACATATAGTCATCCAAAAAGGTTTTAAAACCATATTGAAAATTCAATGAATCCGGCTTCAGAAAGGGCAGATATTGAAAAGAGACTAGCTTCGTTTCCAGTGCAATATCATGGCCATATCTAATAGCAAGGTTTCCTCTAATGTGCCCTTCGTATGATGCCTTGTTCCACTGTGCGACCTTTGGCATGAACATTGTGCCCTCATCACTAGTAAACCCAATCATCAAATCTACATTTGATACTGGTAGCTTCCCAGCTTTTTGTTGTTCAAATGGTAATCCACTAATAACATGCTTATCCACACTTGGAGCTAAGATTGTCACGTCTGCTCTACGGACTTTTTGTAGCTTCAATATTTCTTCAACTGACTTCTTCCTAAGGCAGGTTGTTGCTGTGTGCAAATCTTTGCACCCCAATCGCGATGCAAATCCCTCAGCTTGTGACGTGTTGGCGTTGAGATGGACAGCCCAATAGCTCAAAGCTGACCCACTTTGAGCAATCACTTTTGAGAACAGGCCCTTTGTCAGGGGGGATAACATCAACAATGATACGCTCCCAGCACCTGCGCTCTCACCAAATATTGTAACTTTGCTTGCATCTCCTCCAAAATCCCCAATATGTTCCTTTACCCACTTTAGTGCCAAGATCTGGTCCAGTAGGCCATAGTTGCCTTTTGTATTAGTGCCAGGAATGTTGAAGAATCCCAGAAATCCAAGTCGATAGTTAATGGTAACTACAACAACATCCTGCTTTCCAGACAGTATTTCTCCATCGTACATTACGCCACTTCCCCACACAAATCCACCACCATGGATCCAAACCTGGGCAGAAAATGAGATATGAAGAATCGGGAATGGTTAATTAAATCAGCTCTTCCTCTTGTATCCACGCTTTGAAAAGGAGAGTAAATTCTGTTGAAAACGTTCGTTGGGTAGTTCAAGATTTGATCAGTGTCAAACCTAAGGGACCAGTCATCATTAATGCTGGGTTGGGGGCCGGAAAATAATTTAATCGGTCCCAAAGCTTTTTAATAGCTCTCAATCTCCCCCTAATATATTTACTGACCCTTACATTCTGCAGCTGCAATTTTTCATGCCCGGCTGCCCTGCTATGTGAAAACTCAATGCAATGTTCCTGAGCATCTGCTCACAGTTCAGCAGTAATATATGAGATCCCTCTATAATTATGTACATTCACCTGTCAATAGACAGTAATAATGATGTTAGCGACAGTGATACTAAACCTGTGTGGTTAACTCATGTCTTATATAGTAAGGCGGATTTCCACGAGGTGAATTGTGCAGCGAATTCGCCGCGAAACTTAACTAAGCATGCGCAGTTTGAGTAATTTGCTTTCACAGTGAGCGCTTGAAAAAGTAGAAACAAGTTCTACTTTTTCGCGGCGAAAAGCTTCGCATCACGCTTGAAACCAAGGAGAGTGCAGGAAGCACTGATACTGATGATCATGCAATCTTAAATCTCTGACTAGCAAGTGGAATTCTCCTTTCTTCGTACGGTCTTCGAACATCTTTCTTACCCAAGAACTGTTCTTTGACTTCTGCTTTTTACGATGCAATAGCATTAAGTTCAAAATGAGAATTCTCTTTCTAATTAATAGCAGCGTGTTTACGTTTAGAGTCATGATGTAGCGTATCAGTAACGAAAGAAGCGCCAAAATTCGCTTCTGCGTGGAAATCAAAAAACAAATTCGCCGACTAAATTTTCGCTGCACAATTCGCCTCGTGGAAATCCGCCTTTACTGAAGAATATTGCAGACAATGTAAATATTTGTTTAAATGATTTGAAATATTCAGGAAAAACCTGTTGAAAAGGACATTACGTAGGTAGGGCTAGAGCCAGTCCCTTTTGATTAACCAGTAGCTGCGTAGAGCTCAGCTGGACGTAATTATACCAATTGAACACATGCTTTTAATGCTTCGTATTTTTTAATAGAGTAGAAGTGTAGATATGTCAGTTACAATGTTCTCGTTCTATAGTTATGTTATGTTCATGAAACTTTTAGCTCTCCCTGCTTCGAAACTGAATATTCACAAAAAAACATTAGCATATGTTAATGGCCCCCTTTTGTAGCTACTTTATTTCTAGTGACCCCCTATTGAAGTGCAAAAATTTTTATGACCACTCTAAATATCTTCTGTTCTCCTACCCTGCATTAATGATGACTGGTCCCTAAGGGATTCTAATTCGGCTAACGTCTTCAGTTCAACTGTGAACTACAAATTGGCTAAGATGTGTTTTGTAGGAGAAGTAGCCCTGTCCATATCTACCCTTGCACTTATTCCAAGGTTTCCCCATGAAGAAGCACATTAAGAATATGGCTTCTATATCGAAATCATTTAATGGTAAGTAGAACATACTGATTCATTTAATACTAGAAATAGAAGGAGCTATTCTATTGAAGACTTTCAGGAGTAAGAATCAGAATACGAATGAGATAGCTACCATCACAGGAACTTTACTGGCTGTTGAACTCCTCGGCCGATAAATATTTAGGTACAAACAGTCCTCTTTCCCAACTGGCTTTCCTGTGATAGGAATATGCTGTGGACAAAAATGAAGTATGAAATGCGCATTTCGAACACCAGACCATGGCTCTGAAGGCTGGGGAGCAGCAAATCTGAGATCTCCAGTCGGTGGTTTTGCAAATGGTATGCCCCAAAAAGCATCCACCAAATTTCCACTGTTATTTAGTGTTTGTCCTATAAAAGTGAAATTTGGCGTCACTAAAGTATACAAAAATCAGGGGTGGCGTCAAGAGAGGGCTAGGGAGCAACAGCCCCCTGTCGAAGCATGCTAGCATCCCATCAGAAGGTGAAAAGCTATATTTTGGAGATGTTTGGGGTATATTATACCTTAGTAGCAGTATTTTCGCTCCCTCGTTATAAGCCCCCCACTGGCAAATCCCTATCGCCACCCCTGGTAAGTATGGCTAGCAATCGTGGCAAGTAGAAAGCATGGCTATACCCGCATTTTAAATAAGTAGTCATTTTATTAGCAACCAGGGCATTTTTTGGCGTGTATATGTAACTTGTGTTTCTACATGGGCCAAGGCTGTCCCATGTGTTGCGGGTTCAGTTCTCTTACTCATGCTTTACTTAAGAACACTTTTAGATAAGAACACAAGTGAACTCTTTATTACTGTAAACGATGACTACCAACAACAACTAACTAATAAAACAGAAACGACAGATACATAAAACAGATAAGATTGACGGTTGTGAAATAGCCAAAGCAGTCAATGTTTTAATTAAGTGTCACTTCATGGTGCCTCTCTAATTTTCTCCTACTGTTTGGCACCAGGGGTTCCCATCATGAACCCTACATATAGTGGTAGGGAAACTCCCCACCTACCACTTTCATTGCCCCGCCAGTAGAACATGTTTGCCTCACCACTTACGTACCCTTAAAATTCAGTGGCTTTTTATGCTTTTCGTTATTTGACATATTTTTATACTTATATGAATACTTGTAATCAGTTTTTCGTTTTATGAACTATTGCAATAAAAGTTAAGAAAGTTCAGTACTGGATTTCTGAGACTTAAAGTTTTTCAGTGTTTGTGTCTTTAAACTTCGACTAATCTGTGTACCAAATGTCACTTGTGTAATGCTAGCTGCCCTCTAACTGTTCAACTTCTGTTATTTACCATGATTTATCATCATCATGTACATGGAACTTTTTCACTTTCCATTAATGTGCATGCGCAAAAACATTGGAACCAAAAACTTTTGCTAAGAAAGTCTTAAGAAAGTTTTAATAATGGAATCATGAAAGAGTTAAAAAAGCTTCAGTAATGGGCCAAAAAAACTTTCTTATAAAAAAACGTGTAATGTAAGAGTACTTTAGAAATCCGTTAATCTGCAGATTGCGTTTATCTGAAATCTGCAGACTGCGTTATCAAATGTCCCACCAGTGAAAAATCCTTTGAAAATGCCCTGCAACAAGCCTACATGTGGACCGGTGAAGTATTTAAAGAGTCTCTACTGCAGTGGTTTTCAACCTTTTTGCTTTAGAGGAACCCTAAGGTCACATTCTAGTGACTCGAGGAGCCCTTGTTCATATATCTTTACAAGGGAATTAAAAACTACTGTCAATCATAGCATTTCTGCAACTTCTGGCGGAACCCCTATTGAAAATCACTGTCTTATATTATATTATATTATTTTATATTATAGCGTGTCATATAATATTAAATTATTTTATACTATACTATATTATTTTATATTATATTATGTTATATTATATTATATTATATTATATTACATTATACTATATTATATATTATATTATATTGTATATACCACCAAAAGAAAATTCTAAAGAAATTTTAATTTGACACATTTTAAAACAGCAAGCAATCAAGAATTTTAAAGTTGGTTCCATTCATTTTCAGCCAACACTAACATAGATACATTTATAAAACTTCTTTTCTGCCTTCTTTATATTTTGGTATTGAATTATAACCAATATTTAAGGTAAAATTAAGAGTTTCCATGTTTCCTTGTGTATGCACCTTTCTTATGACATTTAAGGCACGGTGAATATTAGGGAATTACTAAGAAACTTTTAGTTCTACAATTTGACCATTGCAGGTCCAAAAATAAGGAACTTTTAGAACTAAGCCTTGGGCCTGGTTTCTTATAAAAAAAGAACGCATGTATGTACAAGAAATGAGCTTATAGGGTACTCTAATGTTAATGACCAAGCAATGTTTATTGGCCTGCATCAAACTCTAACAATGCAAAGTGTTATACTAAATACGTATGCTTTTGTACCCACGTTGTTAGTAATAGGGAGCTTAAGCAGCACATACGCTAACGGTAATGTTAGCTTTTCAGACATGAGATGACAGCACGCCTCCGTGTCACAATCGTAGGACCAGACATGAGGGCATGCACGTGTGCAGATGTCTGACACCAAATGTATGCTTTTTCCGTCTATTTCTTTTGCTGAATAAAATGCAGTAGCAATCTATTTAAGTAAGTTTCAAAAGTGCGTTTGGTAAGCAACCTATATTAATCCGTAAAACCTAGTGTGCCCTTTTATCTAATAGTCACTGCTATTTTATGTCTTAATAAACTCCTAGTATTTCCAACAGTGCAAAGAATGATAGATATAATAAGCTAAAGACAATGTTAGCCAACGGCATTGCCCATTAGGTTTTAAACATGGAATTTAAGCATACACATTTTGCCTACTTTGCCGCACTTATCATATCTACGTTGGTAATGAATGCAAATATCTTCATGAAAAAAAATGTGTTGAAAAAAGAAAAGTTACACGTTGGAAAATTCTAACGTTTGGCTCAACGTTAGCTTGGTGAAGCTAACGTTTATATACGCTAACCTTAGGGACGTCCCCTTGAAAACTTGGCTGCTCACATGATTCTATAGGTGTTGATACCACTGAGATGCCAGGACAATAGATTATGACGCATGTACCTAACGTTAACGTTTACCGTATGTGCTGCTTAAACTCCCTAATAATAAGCTCAATGTCAAGCGGTATTTTCGCAAGCATCGCTGAATCAGCACTTCGTAAGAACAGACATGTCTAGACACGCTGTTTCTTATATGTTCTCATGTGTACCTTCCACCGCGCTTATTATGAACCTCGCGATTACTGACTTAGGATATTTGCTAATCTCCCCGCTTATTGTGACCCCCTCCCTTTATTATGGGCTTTAGAGTATGGCCTTCACCTCACTGGACATCTCTGGGCCAATCAATCAAAATCATAAATTTTGGAATCAGGTCCCTGGTTGCCTTTCCTTTTGCTATTTCTAAAGGGGATTACGGCCTATTCTAAGGGGGCTTATAAATGTTTTTTTAAGGGGGCTTATTTGAATTTATGGCTAAATGATTCTATGCGGGAGGTGGGTGGGAGGCTAAAATGAGTGGGGGAATCGGACAGACTGTGGGAGGGTTGGCAACTATGATTACTAGGCCGCATCTTTGGTTTAGTACCATAAATGTACTATTTATTCTGTATAAGCAAGTCCAGCCAAAGCACTCCCCTATCAAGTATATCTCCCGAATGGCAGTGCACTTCATCAACAAAACCAAAATAGCACAGATCAATGTGCAATTTTGTCCCGAGAGTATAACATTAACGTGACTGTACGAGGTTTTGACGCAATGGGTACTCACTGCCTCGTACCTTCGCCTGTAATTTCTTTCCTCCACAAGAAAATGCCATTATTCGAGTGACCGCAACATTTTTGCATCTTCGAATCGGAGAAGAGCGCAACGTTTGAGCAGTAAACCATGAAATACTTTAGGCTAATAGCTGAGAAATGCGTATCTACTGTACCTGAAACGGTGCCAACTCCGCTAATGGTCACATCAATGCCAGCAGCCAGATGACAACATATAGATAGCAAGACGGTCAGGTATCGCATGAAATTCGCAGCCATTGTTGCAAGTGGAGAATGCAGAACTGCTCCCGTAGAAGTGATGGTTGGTATCACCGGAAGTAGGAAGTACAGTTTAATTACTTTTTGTTGTTGATTTGTTTTTTCTTTTGCATTCAGCTTCGACGATGAGAGAATTCTAGAGGATGCGACAAAGTATATAGTGCCCTTACTTATGGAATGTGCATTTCCACGTAAAGTTACCGGGTTAGCAGTGGGTCTCGAATTAGGGGTGTTGGCGTATCATTGTCATGTGCCAATGGGGGTAGTAGGGGTGTCGGGTCCATCACGTGTACAAAATAACAGCAGGAGTTATAGCATTCCGCTGATCACAGTGTTTTCCGTGGCCTATTTTTAGTCATAGTAGTTGGCCAAATGGTCAAAATACCACGCCCAAAAGGTGTCTGGGTTATCACACCCCCCCCCCCGATTA
>WIPJ01001197.1:0-13764 GCA_018155075.1 Cassiopea andromeda | reverse complement strand
GGTTATCACACCCCCCCCCCCGATTATATCGAAGAAGTCTGTAATGATTTGTCTTGTTGGTAGTAATTTGGCTTGTCTGTAAAGGCTGGCGTTGTGTTCATCGTTCGTCGGCGATTCTCGGAGATTTAACAGCCTGTCGATAAATTTCTAGTATACACCTCACCAATTGATAAGCCCTTCAGAACGCCACTGATGGTTAGGGTTTGATTTTGACATGGGACAAAAGCCGAAACGTAACCAAACCTCAACAATCTGGATATTATAGGGGCTTTAGTTCCCTTGTATTTCTTGTAGAGCGCAGTGAGATAGGCGGATCACACTCGTAATAGTTGTTCGGAAAATATTGCTCATATTTCCCCATGACTATCGATTTATTTTTGGTGTCTTGAAGAAGCGAGAATATGTTGAATAATTCCACGCGCTGAATTTTGAATTTATACATATATAGTATATCAAAGAAAAAGCGAATTCCAGCAAGAAGTAATAATCCAAGTTGTTTACAACTCAAATGCTTCCTCGAAGCGTAAATGTCCAATATTAATGCTCTATAGTAAACACCTGCCTATACGCCGCGTCTTTAACTAATTTTTTACTTTTTTTTTTGAAACTTCATGATTATAATAATATATTTTAAGTATACAATGATACACCTCACTACATTAAGACAGTGTATAATTGACAAGTCTGCTATATATGTATATATATATATAAAAAACAACACGCACGCACATAAAGAAAAGCAATTATGAAAATGTATTTGAGTTAATATCACCATGTCTTTAAAAGTCAAGTAAATCAGGGTTGGTCCAACTTTTATTTCTTCTACAAAAGATGTAGTAGCTGCATCTAACTGCTATGTTCATTCTTTTCAGTATCACATTTTGCTTAGTCTTTTCGTTAAAATGCAAGTCTGTAAGCATTGACAAGAGAGATTCAGAAGAAGTTCCAAATATTCCGAGGGCACTCATAGAAAGGTTGACAAATTTTACCGTCGAGTATGATTTCTGGAGGCTACCAATAAGAGGGTGGTACTTATTAGCCTTGCGATCGCTATTTAGTTTTATATTGGATTCAAAGCCAACAGTGAGTTCCAGTACGTAGACAGTAGCATTGTTGAGCACTGGTACCAGGTCTGGTCGAAGAGAATCACCAGTTATTAAAGATGGAGATGGAAAGATAGGAAGGTCTGCGTATAATGAGCTATTCGCTATAGATGAGAGAGTTTTGGCAATATGTAGTAAAACGGAATTATGACGCCAGGTATATCTACCATCTTGAAGATAGGATTTGCAACTAGAAACTATGTGCTGGAGCGTCTCAGACTGGAAGCAGAAAGAGCATGCAGATATAGTGGAGAGAGACCATTTGCAGAGATTTTTCTTAGTAGCAAGAGTATTGTTGATATACTTGAAGAAAAATTAAAGATGTTTTTAGGCATATTATGATGACCTTTAGTCCAAAATTTGCGAGTATGCTTACTGCCTTGAAGAAGTATAGATGAGATAACAAAGCCTTGTGACTTCAGTTCGTGATGAATACGGTCTTCATTATCATTTTGAATAGCAGAGAGAACTTGTTTTGTATTTCGATATTGATCATATTGTATATTACAACCAGAGCTAGTACGAGACCAAAGAGCATTTATGTCATTATTAGGAGATGACTTCAGGGCATTTCTAAAAACTACTTGGCATTGAGCAAATTTTGTTGAAGGAAGAACAAGGCTAAAACCGTATTTTAATTTCGATAAAACAAGGGTGCTAAGGGTGGCACTAATCGGTAGCTCAAGCCATTGACGGATATATTTAGAAACCAGGTTATCTATGTTTTCAGTTACCCATGTCTTTCCAAGATCCGCAATTGTGAAATGCCATGATAATTTAGAAAGAACAAAACGATGGTATAGCAAGAGTTTGTTTTTCGGGTGACAAGGAATGTCATCCAGTTTTCTCATCAAGTCAGTAACAAGCTGTAAGACTTCAGACAAATGATCAAAGTTATCCATTGAGAAATTAAAGAAGCGGCCTAAATATTTGAATGACTTACCAATATTCACAGTTGGGACAGTAACCTGGTTAATGAACAACTTTGGGAGATACTGCATGGATGCAGTAGATGACTTTCTGATTCCGAATGTTGAACATTTATCGACTCTAATAATCATGTTGGCCCAGGTACACCATCTTGTAAAGTGATTTAGAAGAATTTGGTTCTCGTTTTCTAAGCCAGTTATAACTGCAGCGTCATCAGCAAATTGAAACCAATGGATAGGAAGGAGAGAACTAGTACTAAATCCAAATTGTTTGAACTTTTGGTCAGAGATATAGCGGATGAATGTATTAAAGCATAAGTTAAAAGTTAATGGGCTCAAGTAATCCCCCTGAAGGACACCACGGCCCACTTTAATAAAGGGTGTTTGAAAGGAGTCAGTAATGATAGAAGTTTGAAAATTTGAGTAAAGACTGCGAATTAGCATTTGAATGTGATCCGGAATGTGATGATATCTTAAAACTGAGGAAATGAGGTTATGATGTACTTCACCAAAGGCGTTTTTTAAATCAAGTAATGTGATGACAAGTGACTTTTGTTTAATACTATAATAATTCCTTACAATCCAATAACTCGTTAATGCTAAGCCGCCATATTCGTTCCCTCGTGCTCCTCACTCTCACCCAAGCCTCTAGGTCTCCTTCTCGATTCCAACGATCATTACAGTTCTTTTCTCACTGAAACCTCTCTTCTCTGTTCTCGCGTGTTTTTCGCCTCTTCGTTCTCATAACTCCTTTTTCTTCTCCATGCGCATGCTCACGTCACATGCTCAAATGCTCAAGTAATTCATAACAATAGTATTTCTCTAAAGCTAACTTTAGATATATAGTGTTGGGGAATACTCCTAGAGTTGGGGAATACCCCTAGCTTTGCGCCACATGCATACCATGTATCGTACCACTTATCATACCATGTATCGTACCACTTATCATACCACGTATCCCACCATGTATCGTACCACTTATCGTACCACTTATCATGTGATTTAGCAATTTTATAAAAGAGTATGTCACATGTAGTTAGTAGACAGTTGATTTGGGAGATTGATAGAGCATAGATCATTAAATTAAGATATTAACGATGAAAGCCTCTTTCTTACTGGAGTTGCCTGTATTTTAACCAATATAAAGAACTAGCTGGGAACGGATAGTTCCCTACATATAGGGATATTTTTTGAAAGTACCCTTCACACAGGTGACAACAGTAACATATTTCACAGCCAAAGGTTCCATTAAAAGTAAATGGGTCCCCATCATATTCCCTTACAGAATGTGTCCCGATTAGCAGATTTTACCCGACCCTATCTAGTCCCTTGGATTCGGCCTAACAAAATCCTTACAAAGTCCCTCGCTGTAAAAATACAAGGATGTAATGAAATCCATTCGCTATTAAAAATCAGCTTCAAGGTCCCTTCGTGATAATTACCCCCGTTGTAACGAACAGTTCCATCGAATGTAAACTAGAAGTGGTGCAAACTTTGAAAGTTTTGCAAACACTGACTTATGATACCGAAAAAGACGAGATTCGTGGCATAATTAATAACTTTTCAGGAGGCATGATGACATTCCAATGAACAGAGCCAAATAACTGAACAATATAACGAATTATTCTGCTCCTGTGGTGAAGAATGAAGGAGCTCAGTGGGAGCGATTTTGATGGAGGAAGAGAGAGGAGTTTTTCACAGCAAATTTAAAAGAAAGGCGTGGTTATTATTGATTTTTTTTAACGAAGGGAGTTTGGATACTTTATAGGAAAAGATTGAAAATGGCAAAAGAGTGTTGTTGATCTTCGATACTTTCTCAAGTTGTAAGAGGAGTACAAGGCCTTGTTAACAAAATTTTAATTTCCTAACAAAATCAAAATTTTTTGCTGAATTTTAATGTCCATTAATGAAATCTGAGGGCCCCCAGGGGTAATGGGGAAAAGGGAACATGCAATTTTTATTATTGGGAAAATGAGAACACGAGCAAATTTTTCAAGAGAAGTAGGGATCAAAGTGGATTCTGGGGAGCAATTTGGGATTTCTTTTAAGGGAAAATCCGAGAAAAATTATGGAACTAAGGGAGATTTTGGAAATATTTCTAGGGGACATGGAAGCACAGACCCCCTGGGGGCCTCCAACTCTGATTTGAGCTTGTTTGTGTTAATCGTAGCCCAAAGCTCCATGTAGAATATTCCACATACATATGTTCCATAGAGAAGCTTCCACGTACGAAAGTTCCATGTAGAAAAACCAAGCTGATGGTAGGGTCTTTGAGGTGTGTACTACTATGCAATGCGTAAAAAATTGTTCTCCCTGTATAACCAAGTCCCGATATAGCAAGCTCTTTTCTAGCTCCCTTCAGAGTTCATTATATTGGGATTCTACTGATCACAGGGTGTAGCATACTGGAGCTTGTAGTAGTGGTTGCTATTTTCCACAACTTATCTTTGGAGAGGTGACTTGCACATCTACCTCATCAATAGGCTCTAACTTTAATTTATAGAATAACCATCAAGATGTACATATTTTAAAAATCAGTTTGAGACAATGTTTTAAGGTATGAGTACATACAGGTCCTTTTAAATCAGCAACATGCGGCTCAGAACCAGAATGGTGAGAACCAGAGTAACAATCTGTTTATGGCTTGAAGCAGATGACGATACATTATTTTTCTTTCCTCCTTTCAGCTTAGCTATCTCTGGCATGTACTCATTCCAAAATGCCATCATCTTCGGGTCGTAATTCTCCTTCACGCTAATATTTCGGTTTATTTCAAAATACCTACGCTTCACAACGTCAATGGGTGCCACGCCCTCTCCTGGGTGTCCATTCTTGGCGAAATCAGTCCACATTTTCATCATCTTTGAACTCATCGCTCTATCCTCTTTGGTGAAATTTGATACAAAGAAGTTCCAATTAAAAGAGTTGAGAATTGGTGTTCCAAATACAAACAGCAGATCCAATGCATGGCGGACACCCAATTGAGGGTCATCGAGGTGTTTTGGCAAGTATGCAAAGTCGTACAAATAAGTATTCTTATTTTCTTTGCTCCATTCCATGGCAAATTTTACAATTCCTTCCTTGAATATATAGTCATCTGCAAAAGCTTTAAATCCCATTGGAAAATCCAACGAGCCTGGCCTCTTAAATGGCTGGTAGTAAAATGCAGCTAGCTTCGTTTCTAGTTCACTGTCATACCCATAACGGTTGACAAGCTGCCTTTCTATTTCCTCTTTATAGGATGCCTTGTTCCATTGCTTCAACTTGGGAACATAATTCGACCCGTCATCACTATTAAACCCGATCATCAGATCTAAATTAGAAACTGGTAGTTTCCCAACTTTTACTTGCTCAAATGGCAGTTCTCTGATGACGTTATTATCCACATTGGGAGACAAGATCGTCAAATCCCACCTATGGACCGTCTGCAACTTCAAAATCTCCTCGATTGACTTTTTCTTAAGGCATTCTGTTGCTGTTTTCAAATCCTTGCATCCCATTCCAGATGCAAAACTCTCAGCTTTTGATGTGTTGGTGTTTCGAAAAACAGCCCAATAATTCAAAGCAGACCCACTTTGAGCAATCACTTTTGAGAACAGGCCCTTTGTCAGGGGGGACAACATTAACACTGATGCACACCCTGCCCCTGCACTCTCACCAAATATTGTAACTTTTGTTGCATCTCCTCCAAAATCCCCAATGTGTTGCTTTACCCATTTCAGTGCCAAGATCTGGTCCAGTAGGCCATAGTTGCCTTTTGTAGAGGTGCCAGGAACGTTGAAGAATCCCAGAATTCCAAGCCGATAATTGATTGTTACCATGACAACATTATATTTACCAGCCAGCATTTCGCCATCATAGAAAGAACCTGTGCCTGAAACATATCCACCACCATGGATCCAAACCTGTTGATCAAGGGAAAAGAGAAAATTTTTTGTGATATGAATTTAAAAAATATAGAAATGATATATGATATGAATTAGAAACATTCGCAACTAAGTGTTCACAGAGTTGCCAAGAGTGAAGAAAGAGGGAGAAAATTGTCCCATAGCTTTCATAACTCCAAATGTTTTATCACTAGTAGTAATGTCCTGAGTGCAATTCCTAGGCCCTCGGTTTCTGCTCACTTCAGTAGCAGTTGGCTTCGCCTTTCCTTTTCCCGAAGACCCCTGAAATCTCTCACTAGCCCCTAGCTGTGCACAAGCAACAACATTCTTAAAGCCTCCTTTTGCAATCATCATAAAGGTCATTCAATTCACTGATTTCTAAAAGAGACTGGAGCGAGCTTCTGCGGTAAAACTATGAGGCAGCTGCCACCATGACAGTATGTGACCCAAACGCAAGTACTGGCCAGGAAATAATTCTGATCTTGTGAGAGGTTAAAATCAAGGTGAAACGATCTAATCAAGGTTAAAAACCACTGAGTTAGAAAGAACATGAAAAAGCCATGCAGCTTTTCCTTTTCGTTGTTCAATGCCCTTACTTGTAGAGCCACGAAGACAGCTTTCAAAAGACAGGGGGAATAAGGTCTGATTGGTGTGGTAGCCACACCTAGCTAAAGTAGGGTGCTACCTAACTAAAAAGAGTGTGCTTGTGGTACACAAAGAGAAAGGAATGAATTCGGGAGCTTCGATCAATGAGATTTTGGTCACCACGTTGGCTATAGTATGCCCAATGCTTTTATGGCGGCATGAAGTTAGGAAAGGGGGTATGGAGCTTGCCCCAGAAAAACTCTTTGCAACTGCACTCCCTACAATGCTGGAAAATGCCCCCTTCCAAACATCATTAAATTGGCATTAGAAAGCATCAATCAATGATCTTTAACAAATATATAGAAAAGACAAAAATGGGATATCAAATCATCAGAATTCAAAGTTATGGGCGGGGAAGGGTGGGGAAGGGCGGGTAAGATCTGTTGGTTGGGTGGGCAGTGCCCCCTATGCCCTCTCCTGTTTCGTGACTGTTACTGTACAGACTGACTTATAACCACTTATATTTTGAGGAGAAACAGAAAAATGGCCAACATCACTGGTTAAAAAACCTTAAATTTTGCTGCACTACTGGGCGATGAAGAGGGCCTAATGGACGAATGGCCCAGTAGTTACAATGCTAAAAGATGCCCTGGACCCAATAGTATTGGTTGTTTTAATAAGAAGCACACAAGTAAGATAACTACCATCACGGGAACTTTACTGGCAGTTGAACTCCTTCGTCGATGAATGTTCAGGTACAAACAATCCTCTGCTCCAACTGGCTTCCGTGTGAAAAAATCATATTGTGGACAAGAGTGCGCTTGTAAATGCGCATTGCGTACACCAGACCATGGTTCTGAAGGCTGAGGAGCAGCAAATCTGAGATCTCCAATTGGTGGTTTTGCAAATGGTATGCCCCAAAAAGCATCAACCAAATTTCCAGTGTTGTTTAATGTTTGTCCTATAAAAGCAAAATCTGGCTTTAGTTACAAAAGAAGAGCATTGCTTGTTTGCATGGGTCTAGAAATACTGTGTTTTTCGGATGGACTCTCATAGTCACGTGGGCTTATACTAGGCTAGTTTTGAATGAGCTTGTGATAAGAATCAGCGATTTGCCATAACATGGGAAAATGAGTGCTAGATTTATCAGGTGGAAGCAGTCACAAAGCCAGCTTTCAAAAGATGGGGACACCAGGCCCAAAGCCGCCGAGAGGGAGCAGAGGGGAAATTGCCACAGGGCCTCAAACTCCAAGGGACCTCATAACAACAAATGCTTTAAGGTCTCAGGGGCCTCATTAAGTAAACCAGCAGTAATTTTCCAAAGTTAATTTCTGGACCCTGAAGATATCTGCTCGCGTCACTCGTAGGGGGCCTCTCGTCTTTCTCTTTTGCCCCGTGACCTCAGGATTCTCTCGGCGGCCCTAACCAGGCTGTAATACTTTGATATCAGCAGATTGAGTCGATAAATCAAACTTTATTGAGAAATGTGGATGTCATAAAAACGGCCTATTATCGAGAGCATCCAATACACAAGAATGAATGTCTTAATGTGAAAGTGAGGTTGATGTAAGATGGTGAATGATTCATGTAGTATGTTTATTGTGGGTGGCATAAAGATGACAAATGATATATGATAATAAGAATGAGGAGGTTGAGAATATGGTAGGAAAATGTGAGTAGGCTTACAATCATAACACAGGCCAGATGGGTGTAGCACCCGGACCTAAATATAAAGAGGGTGCTTATTGGAAACGTAGGAAAGGGAAAGTGTTTGGGGGCTCCGATCAGAAATATTTAATTACCACACCTTCAAAATTGGCTAGAATGTTACCAATGTCTTTTATAGTACCATAAGGGAAGCAAAAGTGGTCTGGGGGCTTCCCCCAGAAAAGATTTTCGCAAGCACATTTAGTACAAATCCAGAGAATCCCCCTTTGCAAACATCATTAGAAAGCATCAATCTGTAATCTGTGACATAGAAAAGATGATAAAAAGATACGAAATGATGAAGATTCAAAGTTATGGGTCGGTAAGGGCGGGTAAGATTATTGAGCTGGGTGCACTGCCCCTGTTCCACCCCCTTGCTTCGTGGTTGAGTAGAGGAAAGCATTTATATACAACTAATAGAGAAACATAGGTGGAAAATTGTGCAATGATAGAATCATGGCCGCCGAGAGATTTGTGAGGCCCTGGGGTTAACGGGATTCCGGAATATTCCCATCCAGAAAATTCCTACCCACAAAACTACCGCCGGACATTTCCCACCAGGAGAATTCCCTCCTAGGAGATATCACACTTTGAAGTTACCCTCCCAAAAATCAGGGAGGGAATCATGTGTTGGAAGCTTTCCGAAAGGGAATCACAGGGAGGAAGAGTTCAGAGTGGGAAATTTCCTAGGATGGAATTATCCAGGAGGGAAATGTCCGACGGAACTTTTCTGGGAGGGAATTTTCCTAGAACCGGTAGGCGGGAAAAATGAGACCCCCTTGCGAGTGAAGCAGTGCTTCCACTTTTAAAAAATATCCTTCCAATCTTTCCAATCCAAAATATCGTTAGTTCCCTAAATTTCCTCCCAATATTTCGAAATATCCTTTCAATCTCCCTTCGTGGTCAGGTCAATAATTTTAAGCCTGGAATGCATTAAAATGGCTCCAAAATGATTGAACAGAGCCAGATCTACCCCAAAACTTCATAGTTAAATGATATCCTATGCTAACTTATGCAAATTTGCTACAATTGAATAGTACATATTCAAATTTATGCAGAAACACGAGTAGAAAGACATTTGAGCGGCAAAAAAGTTTATTTCATTCATCATTTCAGTAATCGGTTAGCTATCAAAAACGACTAAACAGTAGGAACCCGCACAAAAAAGAACATAGATTTTCCATGGGCAGCCTGAGTAGGTCCTTAAATATTGGGTTTTTATGTTCAGGTCCAGTCTGCAAGGTTCTTAACAAAGTTCTTATATATCAGTCTTTCTTAAATATTGAGCATTTCAAAATGTAATTGAGAGCCATTGTTCTATAACTCTATAATGTACATGCCTTGCACACATTTACTCTGATTCCAGTACACTGTTTCCAGTAAAAGATTTCTTGACACTTTTTGAGAATGTCTTTTGTCCAGAAGTCTTATTTGATAATTTTTAATCTGTCGTGCAACTGAAAAATTCGTTAAAAGTTTTAAGGATCCTTGCAGTATTTGAATAGCAACTGGGTGTGTCTTTGTTTTATGCAGAAGATTAATCTACATAAACAGTCTGAAAATTTCTACTCTTGAATTTTTATATTACACAATATGAAACCCATTATACAAGAGCCAATACAAATTTCAGTCTCATTGGGGTTCTTATTTAGGGGGCTCAAAAGAAGAAATTTCAGCCTCAAGGATCTTAAATGCAGGTTCTTTTATGTGGGCTTCTACTGTACCGTATATCACAGCCACCAGGAACGTATGCCTCGCGACCCAGATATGGCTCGACATATCATATCATATCATATCATATTGCGGACGACACAACAATTTACTCGTGTGACAAAATATAGACTCAGTAATTATTAAATTAGAGATGCCAACCCACCTCAAAGTTTCATTTTACAAGACTGCCATTAGACCTACACTGATTTATGGAAATGAAATCTGGCCAATAATGCAAAAGCAAGAAAAAAATCTGTGCTTCTGAAATGAGAATGATGAGACATATACACAACATCAGGTGGGAAGATCATGTAACAAATGATAGCATAAGGGCAATGGCCAAGCTCGAAGAAATTTCTATGAGCATGAGGAGAAGAAGACTCCAATGGTTTGGTTATGTTCGAAGGAGAGATAGAGAGGAAGACATCAGGATGGTGGCGGAAATGAGAGATGAGAGTGCAGGGAAGGAGACAGAGAGGAAGGCCAAAGAGAAGATGTTATGGCACAGTGCAAGATGACATGAGGAGATGGGGACTAGAAGAGGAAGATACGGAGAATAGAGATAGATGGCATGCACTGATTGAACTGGGCCCCCTGCAGGACCGCTACCCATCAAGGACAAGGGCGGAATAGGTGAGGTGAGAATTATTAAATTAGAGAGAGACCTACATGGATTACTAGAGTGATATACTGCTAATGGCATGAGCACTAGTCCATCAAAACTCCAAATAACTTTTTTAGGACTTGAAAGAAAAAGTAAACTATGCCTTAACATCAATGGACAACTGATTCCACCAAACGAACATGTTACGCTCCTGGGAGTGACCGTTGATAACGCCCTCAAAATTTGACACCCATGTGCATGGATTGTGTAAGAAGGCCAACCAAAAAATACATGCATCTGGTAGTTTAAGACCATATTTAGGAAAGGATAAGTCAAAGTTACTACTAAACGCAGTTGTATTAATAAACTTCTCTTATTGCACGCTAATCTGGCTATTTTGTAGCAAAACTGCCAATAATGAAATGAATAGGACTCACAAGAGTGCATTAACCTACAAAAATTGATGATTGATGATAGAGGTATATAAATCGTTGAATTACCTAAACCCAGAGTTTTAGGTGATTCAATGATATATATACCTCTATCATCAATCATGTGGGAGAGCAGCCGTGGCCTAGCGATAATGCACTCGACTCAGACCAACATGGCTCTGGGTTCGAGGCCCACCGCAGGCTATTTGTGACGTCAGGAAGGGCATCCGGTCGTAAATGCTCGAGCCAGAACTAAAGTCCTCCCAGAGGCACCTTCCAAGTCCAAGGAATTGGGGGAGACGGAGGTAAAATTGAGAGATCATCTGTAGGTTACTGTAATCGAATGTACGAGTTTAGCTTACTTTACGAGTACTGTCACAGAATGGGAAAGTAACGGGAACGATACTATTTACAGAAATGCAGTGTCACGTGGGGAGAAGCGAATGCAGGGGGACTCTACATCCTACATTCCTCCCCTCCTTACAAAATTCTAAAACTATAGTTTTAGGGCACTCCAAGGAATAGTGCCAGACAGTTGGCGAGTTTGAATCTGTCTTCTTGGGCGAAGTCTCTCATGATCTTCCTCAGTATCAGACTCATCGCTACTGTCTGATTCACATTCGAGTTCTGTATCTGAGTAATCGCTGGCGGAATATTGGTCACTATTATCTGGAAAAGGTTCAGTTCGTAATCTACAGTGATTTGAAGGTATAGTTGAAAGTTCGTTTTGGACGACGGGAACGAGGCGATCATGATGAACTACCTTTCTCTCTTTAAGAGAATTCTCAATGCGAAAGTTTACATCATTTGGCAATTTCTCTATGATAGTCCAAGGCCCATCACGCCGGGGTGCTAATTTTCTGTTTTCGCCTGTTTTATAATGTTTGACTTTAAGCCAAACCTTTTGTCCCACCATGTAGTCTATATATCTAATCTTCTTATTGTAATGTTGTTGCATCCTTTCCTTGCTTAATTCAAGTGAAGTAATTACCTGTGAGTAAATATCTTGCAGTAGAGAACTTGTTACTTCTTCATATTCTTTCGGTAGCTGTTGATCGAGTTCATCTCGGTTTGGATGTAAACTATTAAATACGATGTCTTGTGGCAGAACAGCGGACCTACCAAACACAATGTTATATGGGACACATTGTGTTGCTTTGCTTTGGGAGGTATTAAGAGTAAACACGATTTCAGGTAATATCGATCGCCATTTTGACTGTGAGAGTTTTCGATGTAACAGAGTGGACCGCATTACATCTTTAACGGTACGGATGTGTCGCTCTGCGAAGCCATTGCCTTGGCTGTGGTAAGCAGAGGACCGATGTGTTTCAATGCCTAATGTATTACAAATGTCCTTCATGAGGGTACCATCAACGTTTGAACCCTGGTCTGTTAAAAGATAAGACGGAGTTCCGTGCAAATATACCCAATTCCTCAAAAAGGCATCGACAATAACAGGGGCTGTTTGATCTTTTAATGGCACAGCTTGGATAAATTTTGAGAAGGTATTGCCAATGAGTAGCATATATTGGTAAGCATTAGCATCTTTTGGAAGGTAAGCGATATCCAATGAAACTAGTTGCATCGGGGCATTTGGCACAAACATCTGCAATAGTGGGGCTTTTGGAGGATTTGTGGCACATTTGGACTTTTGACAGGTTTGACAGCCAGCAGTAAAAGTTTTTACATATTGATACATATTAGGCCAGTAAAACCGCTCCTTCAAAAGTGCATAAACCTTATCTGTTCCAAAATGGCTTATGTTATGGTATTCGGTAACTACAAGCTTCCTGAGTGTTGGTGGCAAAACTGGTCGACCTGATTTGGTTAGTACACCATCAATAATTCGGAGTTGGTGCTGTACTCTTTTCAACCACCCTATAGTGACTTTCCTGCTGGATTGGATCACATCCTTTGTAGAATGAATGTAAGGGTCCTTTGCCTGCTCTTCTTTCAATTGATCAACGAAATTGTCATCATTACTAAACATGGCATAGATGTTGCTTTCGAATGCTGAAGAAGGTTGACTATTACAAGCTGCTGTATTGCGTGAGAGCGCGTCTGCTTTAACATTGTTTCTACCGGTAATATACTGGATGGAATAGTTGAATTCTTCCAATTCAGATATCCAACGTCCGAATTTCCCACGAGGGTCTTTTTGGGAACACAGATGGGTCAGCGGGTTATGGTCCGAATTAAGTACAAACGATGTTCCAGCTAGATATACACGTCAATGTCGAATAGCTAAGATCAAAGCAAAAGCTTCTTTAGTTGTGGCTGACCATTGTTTTTGAGACGCTTGTAGTGCAGTGGAATAATATGCAACTGGGTGGAGCTTACCATCGTCAAAGACCTGTGAAAGGACTCCTCCAACAGCGTGATTGCTGGCATCAACTTCCACAATGAAAGGCTTGTCTAAGCATGGAAAACACAAGACTGGTTTGGAAGCCAACTGCCTTTTTAGTGTAGTAAATGCGGTATCACAAATATCATTCCAAATGAAGGGGACCTTATCACTAGTTAGGCGGTTTAGAGGTTGACTGATTTGAGCAAAGTTGGGCACAAATGCTCTATAGAAGCCTGCTAAGCCAAGGAAGCCCTTCAACTCTTTGCGCGTCGTTGGCTGACCGAAATGTAATACTGCATCGGTTAAGCGAGACTGGGGCTTTATGCCTGACTGAGACAGCTCAAACCCCAGGAAGTCTACAGTGTGACTGGCGAAAACACATTTGGAGAGTTTCAATGATACACCCGATAAACGAAGTCGTTGGAATACCTGTTCAAGATTTTTCAAGTGTTCAGAGA
>WIPJ01001193.1:11910-33456 GCA_018155075.1 Cassiopea andromeda | reverse complement strand
CTTCAAACAATTTTTACTGCAATACTTCCACATTTTTCCTGAATTGGTTTCTCCTTCGTAAACAACAAATTTTCCAAAACCTTCAGGCCCAGCGGATCTTCAAAACACGAATGATGTTGAAGTTGAATATTTTTGAGCAAAATGTTCTATGTTATTGTTCTTATCAGTATTTCCAAAAGTTTTCATCGTTTAACTTTCATTTTGATAACGAAAAGTGACATTTAAGTGTTATCCAAAGACCTTGCACACTCAGATTTTCAACAATTACTCGCTCCTCAACTCACAACTCCCTCCTTTTGGCCACGTCAATTATTTTGTTTTCACCTGTGTCATTTTTTATAGAGTCATGGCAGTTCTATCGTTCTTAAAATCCTCAATAAATTTTCTAGCGTTTCGCTTAAAATTTAGCATAGTTTTCATTTCAAGCATAGGGAGTGATTGAGTAATATTGAGTAATATTGCTAAGCGCCACAAAGATTTGGACTGTCATTATAATTAAGGTGCTGTAATACTTTTGTCTCCTCGTGTATGCACGTTTCTACTTATGCTCTGTTAGAATACACTTTTAGGTCATAGCTTTCTTCTAGCTAAATCTGCACGATTACCATGGCTTAGTTGTAGCAAATTAATTTCACTGTCATGATGAAACCGAATTAAAGACGTACCTTAAACACTTCGTGTTGTATTGCTTTCTGTCCTGAAAAATTTTTAATTCAAACAATTTGTTAGACTGGACAATGAATCTCATCGGAACAATTTATATGCAGTTGATGCTATGCAATATCATTGGTAAGTAATTTCCAGGATCTAATTAATTAGAAATTTAGATTACTTAAGTGGCAGTAAAATTTCAGCAGTTCTACACCTCACGCAGGCTTCTGCTGAAGGAAAATCAACCGAACGAAAGTAGATTGAAAAAATTTGAATAAAATTGACAGCGTTGCATCCATAAATTATTGAATTTAAGCAAACACTGCTATTAGAAAATTGTTTTAAAAAACACAGTCATATTGAAGATTATTTAAAAATCTTTTTCTTTTTGAAGATTCCTTGAAAATGCCTGTATGATCTTTGTCTAAGGACATTCATCTACATTCCAATTACAAATGTATTTGAACGGAAGCCTAGCAACAAGATAAAATATGCTCTGCATTGTAAAGAAAAAAGAAAAGCTATGTTTTGAGAAAGGCCTCATAAACCGAATGGTTATTTGCTACATTTCATAAAACCTGTTTAAATTGTTGCTTTGATATAATTTTTTCTCATTTTACGAGGGAGAATTTCCTGAATCTCGTAAAATCTCTTTGTCGTGTCTCTCCCTTTTTCCTAACTTTCTAATTTAAAAATCTTTTTTCAATCTGTATGTTCCAACAAATTTCAAATAATTCTGCAAATTTTGTTTAGTAATAAGGAGTCTGGAGTCATCTTTTGGTCTAATTTGCTGCTTTTCTAACTTCTAAGCTTTCTCCTGCCAACAATCTGAATAGGAAGAATTATTCCATATCCAAAGCTAATTCAAGTAGTCATGTTTTATTCTCAAAGCTAAAAACAAATCCAACCAATTTCAAAGAATTTCTGGTCAGTATTACCACAGAATAGGAAAAAAGGCAGAAAGGCAACTCTTTTCGGTACCTTTGTTGTTTTTACGTCATCCGTTATACACAGGAGAACGACAGCTGGGGTCTAATCCTCGTTTTCAAACCAAAACCAATACTGTTAGAAACTGAATACAGACATTTAAACTCAAGAACACTAGTAAAGAAAAAAATACTTTCAGGTAATAGAGTAGACTTATAGGGCACCTCAGTGTAGCTATGTTGTCAGTGTTGGAATATTGAACCGATTTGTTACCTTTGATTATTATTATGCAAATGAGTAGTGTTGAGACAAAGTAAGAAGGCAGACCGATACTCTGTTGACAGCAAGAGAAAGAGATAAAACCAAAGATTCTGTGAGAGATTTGTACGATATTCTTCTCTTCTACATCTACAAATTTCTTGTGACAGGGTACATCGGTCGCTTCCCTGTTTGCAAGGTAAATTGATATATATCCTTTAAGATGTTTTGACATTCTCCACTATTCATCGCTCATTATGTTTTCATGCTGTTCGATCGTTTGTTCGAGTTCAGCACATTGATTTTCAATTACTTTTTCCATTTTTGCTTCTACCTCTTTGTAAAACTTCTCTTTAACTTCTTTCTCTTTCTCTAGGGATTTCAGATCTAGCTTTGGTGAAGTGAATTTATGATGTTTTAGTCTTTAAAGTTTCACTTTTATCTTTCCAACAAGCATGTTGTGGTCACTGTTGCAGTCTGCTTCTGGATGTGTGCGAATGTCTCTAACGGTGTTTCTGAATCTCCTATTGACTGTGATGTAGTCGATTTGATTCCTAGTAATCCCATCCGGGCTTTTCCATGTCCATAGTTTTCTTGGGTGTTTAGTGAACCATGTGTTCATAATGATTTGATCATTTTGTTCGCACCACTCCATTAACTTTTCTCCTCTCCCATTCATCTCTCCTAGGCATTCACTTCCTACAATGTCCGTGTGTCTTCCTCTTCCAACTTTAGCATTGAAATCTCCCATAACTATATTTACTTCATAATCTTTGCCTTCCTTTTTACATTTGCCTAATTCCTCATAAAACTCTTCCAGTTCTTCTTCAGTCGATGCACTTGTTGGCGCATAAACCTGTATGACGTTTATGTTGAAAGGTTTGGCTTTCAATTTCACTAAAGCTATTCTATCTGATACCGGCCAGAATCCAACAACAGAATTTGCCACTGTTTTGTTTAGTAAAATCCCAACTCCACGTTCATGCTCGTTCCCTCCCGAGTAGTACATAGTATAATCTTCCGTTTTAAAACTTCCACTTTTAGTCCATCTTGTTTCACTAATTCCTAGAATTTGCACTTTTAAACGTCCCATTTCAAGCTTGACATTCTCGAGTTTCCCTTTTTGATATAGTGACCTAACATTCCAAGTGCTTATTTTTATCTGATTTCTTGTGTTGAACTCAGTAGCTTGATGACAGTCCAGAGCTCCCTGAGTAATCAGAGCATCTTTACCGAGCGCAGCTGTAGGTGTAATCACACTACCTCTGTTCACGCTGTTATGGTTTCCACTTAGTCGTATATTCATGTTATGATAGTCTTGGAGTGAGTACGTGGTAGGGTCCCCAGTTCCCTTCCATGGAGAATGCCGTTGTCATCATTAGGTAATCATTCGCCTTAGGACATCTCGGTCCTGGTTTTTTTCTTGGAGTTTCCTTTTCCTAGACAGATTGCCTTGCAAAGCTGTTGAGTCCTGTCTACCCATGCTCATAACCCTGAGCTAGGGAGGCTTACAGGTGCTACACCTTGCCCAAGGGTGACCTGGGAGTAGTGACAGTTGAGAGGTAACTCCATTGTTCCTCAAGTGGGCCCCTGTCACCGGATGCAGTTTATAGTCTTACCCAGGACGGTTCGATATTCTAGACTTCAGTAAGGAAGCAATCAAGCACGTCATCCACTTCGTATTGCTTTGTTGAATTATTAAAAGGTTAAAACCACACACGTTTCTCTCCATCTGTTGAAACTCGCAAGGTTGGGGTATTTCCAACATGGGTTAGGCTTTAAGTGTGAGGCTTGATAAACTTGACTCGCTGAAATCCAGCACCTGCTCAGCGCAATATCTGACTTCGTCACAAAACAAACAGTTGACAACGGAAATAGTGTTGGGCGGAAGTAAAATTCAGCGCAACAGCCAAAAGCAAGGAATTAGGAAGCATTCAAAATGTTGAGTTCAGAGGCAAGGGGCACTCTCGCAAACAAAAGAGAAAAATCTATAAGCTGCAAAGGGGGACCTTACCAACAGTTTTTTGAAACGTGGGAGGGGCAAGTGCCCCCTTTACCCTAGGGCTCCTACGTATTTAGTAAAATGGCCGTAATATTATCCAAATAACAGAAGCGACTTACCTCACTGGTGTTATACTAGGGCATTTGGTTTCTCGACAGGCAGGGAACTGCAGCTCTGAGAACTAACATGGATTTCTCTAACCGATTCAGACATTTCTAGTACCTTAAACTAACTGCCCATTCTCAAATACAGCACTCAACACCTTCTGTCTTTCTCGCCACGAGGGTACTGTTTCAACATCAACAATATCACATGTAGTGCTCATGTTGACATAGTCGAGCCCTAGCCACGGAGTATTGTGATTGGCTATGAGAAATTGAGCCCTGATCAGGGCGATGTTTCATTGGATGAAAGAGAATATTACATCTGACCAGGGCTCGTCCTAAAATTGTTTACAAAATAGAAAGATCTGATTGGATCCAGGGTAGTTGAGCTTCTGTATACTACAGACTGACCAGGGCTCGGAAGGAATGCAGCATGTGATAGAAAAGCTGAATAGTGATTTGAAGAATATATTCCCAATGTGATAACTGATTGGATACTAATACCTTCTGTGTCCGCAAAAGACGCCTGGTATCTCAGAGGTGGTTATTCTGAGAAAGACTGAAATAAGCAGCGATATTGCCTTATTAGCATTATCCATGAGGAGTAAATACTGGTGACTACTTTTGATAATTCCCGTTTTAATTCAGCCAGCTATTTAGGATTGAAAATCTGACCAGGGCGCAAGCCCTGGTAGCCCTGGTCTGGATCCGCCACTGAATGTAGCCATCGATAAGTAGAGGTTTGAAGAATTGCAGCCATTTTTGTTGCTCTAGTGAACAATAAATGTATTTTGTAGAAACACTCTCTTAAGAATGTTCGAGTCATTTTAATGAAGACATTCGGAGTCAATGATAAAAGTCTGGAAAAGCCTAAATCAAGAAATTCGAGACCCTAGTTACAGGATTAGATCTTGACTAGTTCAGATCTAAACGTGATTGTATAGGCCTTGCTCTTACTCGACGCCACCGATCTGATCCACTTCTGTGTCTAATGATTAATAAATTCACATTTTTAATGCACAATGCAATAACAACTCAAGAAATTTGGGTCTAATTTACCACCAAACTGATCCTTTTGTTCTGGCATCTCTATCTGGCATTTTCTACAGAAAGGATTTGAAGTTGATTAGGCTTTTATTAAATATGGTACTATTTACAATTGTTACAAAACTAACAAAATGGTTACTTTAAATATATATTTGCTAAGCTTATTCATTTGTTATTTTTCAAATTTCGTTCTTATTGCTCATAAGCGACCCGTTTCCAGAAAAGCGAAGTAAGTAGAACATTTGATAAGTGAAATTCTTTTTCCGTTATGGTGAGTTTCCATTTATCGATCGTATACTGCAAAATAGGGAATCCTATTACTATTATCAAAGCGCACTAAAAGATATTAAAATGCTGGTAGTCTGTGTGCAGGTGCGTCAGGGCAAAGTTATCTCCGGATTGGACACACAATGCTCTTTAGACTGGAAAATAGTTGGTCACCTGGTCAAGCTATTCACCTCTCAAAGAAAAGTGTCTAAGTGCATCTTTGCATGCAGATAATAGTTTGGAGTAGTATTGGATCACGATAGATTTTCTTTGTGACACATCTGTGGCGCACCAACTGCATACTTTCCAGTATGGTTCATTACTCAATTGGATGTTACTTTTAAAAAGTCCGATGAACCACCCATAAAAACTAGTTTGGCAAAGAGATCTAATCAATTTCGTAATCATCATGTACGACGGAAGTGGAGAATACCTATTCTAAAAAATTATATCGATTTGCCAAAGTTGTAGTGCTAAAAATTATACCAAGCATCCTAATCTTTTTCAGCCATATGCACTTCTTTGCAACTGAAATGACAATTGACGTCATCACGTAGTTTGAATTTTAAAATGTTATCATGAAAAGATATCTTGAAGTTGGCCTCTTGCCTGAAATGTAACAATGGAATTGAGTTGAATATTTTTTGTAATATCATAGATTGATTTATTTGATCTTGAAGATATAATTTAGACGTGATTATTTTTTGTAATATCATAGATTGATTTATTTGCTCTTGAAGATATAATTTAGACGTGATTATTATGTGTAGTATCATAGATTGATTTATTTGACATTGAAGACATTATTTAGATGTTATTAAATGCATCATAAATTTGTACAATGGTACATTTTTGAATGTTATTCAATCATTTTGCACATGGTTCCATATGCATATGTTAATCCTTCTTCATCTTCATCCAACTCTAGCCTTGAGTGATGCCGCTTCAGTTAATGTGACGATCTCCAGTCAAAATATTCAGAATGGCTCAGTACTAACTTTAACAGCAACATGTGATCCTATTGTCGGGGCAAGTCGGTTTGTTGATTTGGTATGTAAATACAGTGACCCTGCTGGAGGTGCAGCAACAGACCTCACAGAATATTATTTCGTCAGAAAACACATAATTAAAGAAACAAGTCTGTCAGCATACAATAGAGCACGAGTCAACATTACGTCACCTGTTAATCCAATAGTTTTAGTAATTTCACCAATCACATTTGACGATGAAAACAGACTATTCTATTGCATTTTGAAGCATGCAGATGCTGTTGGCAATTTACAACCTTTTATAACGAGTGAGCAGCACAGACTGGAAAATGTTTACAGTGAGTGTCTGCCTTTGCAGGTTTATGCTACTTTCACTATTCGTATCACCTCTTATTCAAAACACTATGTTGTTTGAAATTGTTCAAAATAATCTCTCGGTATATTTTGATGTTGTGTCTATTCTTGTTTGGCACAGTTGAGCACTCACAGAGTTACTTGTCTAGTGCTATGGTGCTTGTCTTGTATGTGCACTCTAATCGAATCAGTCCTCTCCAACAATCGTTTCGAGGAAGATACATTCCATTCAGATCGGCTTTGGGTGGTGCATTTTGTGTATTGTGAATAATCTTCTTGTCTTCACATCCATTTTCCTGATCTCCTTCATCTGCCAATTAACTATGTTGATACTATACGCTAGAACTGGTATTGCCAAGTTATTAATAGCGGAGATTTTATTTGATGAATTCACTTCACCTTTAAGAACCATCTTAATCCGACGATAGAATTGTTTTCTAACATTTTCTTTCATTGCTGTGTTCTGCCCCGTGTTCTCTGCTTCTTTAACTTGATACTACTATTCCTCGTTACAACTGCAGCAGTGGCATACATTAAGTCATTGACTTGTGTTATACCCAGCTGATGTTGTTTTTTTAACTCTGAAAGGGCGGTGTTTGATATTTTAATTAATTCTCTAGCTTTGCGATTTTTACTTATGCTAGGTTGTTCGACTCTCTTTCCCATTTCGATAAACTTGGTTTCTTTTAATTTTTCTACTATCTGGTGCTTAATGTCCAAAATTATTCTCTCCTGTTCACTTGGTTTGGGATGTAGCAAATGTTCTACACTATTTTCAGGAGCATAAAGTGCAGCAAGGCCCTCTCCTGTCATCTCAACTATACCTTCACTATTCTTATCAGTGCTGTTTTGGGTGATTTGTGTTCTTTCCTGATTTCTGCTCTTATCCTTTCTAGTTCATTATCTGTTAATCTTTTATTCTTTACTATTTCTCGTCTAACATTGGCTAGCTTGTTGGCTCAAATTTTGTTCTATTATCGATATTAATCTTTCTCAAAATATCATATGCATGATTTGTGTTATTTTCATTAGATGATTGCCTGGTAATAACCTCTCAGATCTTGTTTGTATTCCTCACGTGTCCCTTTTTGTATTGCTTTCTTTACTACTTGTGTTGTATTTCTGCCAGCTGGAGGGCCTATTTGAGTGGTATCTGAGTATGAAAACTCTCTAGAGCCTGGGGCTTGGATGAAATTGTTCCAGTAGTACATTTTTCGACTTCAACCTGGTCCGCCATTGAGGGTCGCGCTCCTTGTTTAACCGCACGACGAATGATGCGGGATGATTTTCTTTGATACTTTTCTATTTTCAAAGGGACTTTGAATGTGCAGGCTTTCCTTCCTAGGCATTTTTAGTTGTGACACCTTCACCTTAATGGATTGTTGGCTAGAACTAGAGAGCTCCATCCACCCTGGATTGTGATCAGAGTGTTCCTACTCCTAGATTGACTGCCTACCATGGCCTACGAGTTTAATCTACCCGGAGCAATGGCTATTTAGAAGTCACCATATACTCGCCTTTCGCTCCTTTTTCTTTCTGTTGCAAGCGGTTCCGCCAGGAGAAGGCAGGTGATTCTTTTTGCAACCTTGGATGCTATTTTGATTTCAGTATGTCAAATGCTACTCATAAATCTGAATTGTGTGAAAAACTTACTCCCGTCATCTTCATCCAAAAAATGAAATTCCCTTTATAATAGGTATCTTCTCTCTAAACTCTTTTGGCACATCACTGCCGTTTCTCTTCCTAAAAATTGGGTATGTGTATATCTAGACAATGCTGTTGCTAAATACATTCGAAAATGGCTAGACCTTCCAACTAAGCTACATGATCCTTCCTCAAGACAAAGTCGGCTTAAACATCCAGAAAACAAATTCTCAAGAATGCTTTTGCAAAGGTTCATCATAATCTCATGTCAGCAGATATTGAAATATCATCACATTCCTGTACAAATACAAGAGGTCATCAATGGTCTTTATTCAAAATTTCTACACCTCTATTATTTCGAAGCATTTCACAACTCCTTTTGATGAAGTTGAAAGTGGTGGTCTTCAGGATGATTCCCTATTTCCTCTCACCTTTAACCTTTATTTCAACACATTTATGCGCTAAATCGCTGAACAGAAATTCCAACAATTTGGCTTGAGCTTAATATCTCTCTGTCCTAGGCAATGGCTTCAATTTGCAGACGATGCTGATGTGAGTACTGGTCTAGAAAATGAGAATTAAATTCTACTAAACCATTTCACTCGGTGGTTCAACTGGGCACGTATGATTAATAGAGTTGATAAATGCCCCTTCGTGCTAACCCCCCCTTTTCCCAGAGCGAATAACGCACTCTACATACTTGAAATCACACTGGACTTTGAGACAAATACTCAGGCTATCAGAGTACGGACAACCACAAAATTTACTCCACTACTTCAAGACTTGTTCTCTTCCTATAATAAAAGTATGTTTCTCAGTCTCTCCATGGTGCTCTTGGTGTTATGCGCTCTTCAAGTGATTCCTTTCTTACTTACTCACAGATCTGCATTTTTGACAAAAATTTCACAGAGAAGAATTATTGTGAAAACAATTAATATTTCCAATAGGACAACATATTACATCTTTTACGAAAGAAATAAACCATGGAACAACCCTGAACTCTTGATCTTCTGAACATTTACTTTCGTTTCTTACCACTCTACCTTTGAGTTATGTTTTATGTCCAATTTCATTTTTATTATTTTTGATTTGTAAACTCAATTTCTTTGTTGCTAGAAACTTACGATAAGGCATTTACATCATTTCTAAAGTTACTTCAGATTGATTAATATACATAGAAAGAATCCCAAAAGGAATCACCGAACTTAACAAGGTGAGCTACCAGTGAAATCACAATGCAAAGAAAATTATTAGTACTGTTTTGCTCATACTTGTTATCATTAGAATATAATTTCGTCGTTTTTCTACATATTCTTTCACATTTCTAGCTTCAATATCTCTAAATGATGAAGAATCGATGAAAACATCAACATTAATTACGGCAGGCATTACAGCAAACCTAACATGCACTGCAAAAGGAAGACCAACACCAACCATTGCATGGCAATATGATTCAACAATAAATGCTACAGTTTCCAATACATTACTAGGATCACCAGTCATAGCTGTTAAAAGTGTGCTTTCTATCCGAAATCCATCTCAAGCAATGGAGAATCAGAAAATTACATGCTCTATTAGTCATCCATTCACAGCAGCGATGAATAGAACGACATCCATCCGTATCAACCGTAAGTTGTTTGCCATTAAAAATCTCATTTACTTGAAAAGCTCTAATTCGAGTAATAAACAGAGAAGGTTTATCAAACATATGCCAAACCTATTAAGTAGTATAGACAAATCATTTTCACTTGATACTTTTGAGTATTTTATTAAAGTCCTGCAAGAATTTTTTGTTATTGAAAGTATTTCATCATGCGTACCATCTTCTACTCCGTCCATTCTATTTTGTGTATTACATTGGTACCATGGAAAGAAACGATGTCTTGCCTTCTATGAAAACCTTCAATGACAACTATGTTATTAATGCCTTCGATGAAAACCATACCTTCCATGAAGACAATATTGAAGACTATTCCAATCAGCTTTTGTTAGGAATCTATTGAAGCAACATGAACTGGAAGTGCAAGGGGTCAAAACTTTATTCATTGCACCAGTTCTTATAGTCACAACATTTTTAGCATAGTCTTCAGATTTCCTATATAGAGAGAATATGTATTGTAAATGATCTGTTGGATGATTTCCTGCTTACCCAGCTGTAATACTGCCTAGCTTAGTCATTATGCTCATGCTCGCTTGTCACCATACCAACTACTGAATAGTCATATTACTGAATCATCGCATTGTATTTTGCCATCTTCAGTCTTTGGTTCGTGTGGGAAAGGGTTCTTGGTGAACGTGATCTCAAGGGGAAATCAATAAAAGCCTTGTTTATCTCAAGTTCTCTCTTAAAACGGATAAAACAGTGCCCCAAGAAGTGCTACTCTTCCAATGCGCTCACTGCTATGAAAAATTCAACACTTCTCAGCTTTCAACACTTGCATAGAGGTCTTGCTCTTGAAATAAGTAGGTTTATGATAACAGACTCGTTAATAGAGCGTTCTAGAGAATTTTTGTTGCTTTGCAAGTTGCATGTGTTGGTGTTGTTGGTATGTCCATTTCTTGTTTCAAGGATTGCATTATCGCCTTACACTTGAATATTTTCCATTAGATGCACCTGCTCAAGTTGAGTTGACAGCATCACCTCCTTTTCCTATCAACGGATTATCGGTGACTTTAACTTGTACGGCTAGAGCAGCACCATCTCCGAAATTTAGATTTATATTGGTAAATGGATCATCCTCAGTAATCATTCAAGATAGGAGTTCTTCAAATTTCACAACAGTGCCACTTGATTACAAGATATACAACAATTACAAAGCAACCTATCAATGCATTGCATATAACAGAGTTGGTGAAAGTCCTGCTCAGACACTAGTTGTTGATATTCAAGGTAATTTATATATTCAATGTATTCAAGTTCATTATACATTCATAAACTTAGCTTGATCTGCATATTGAACATTTCGATATGTAGTCAAACATTTAGAGAAGATAAGTTAGATAGTTATGGAAAATTTTTCATTTTGGACGCATCTCACAGAAATAATAAGGTTGAAGAATATTATAATATTCATATGTTATTTGAACTATTATGAACAACCTTGTGGATATGGTAAGGGTTGATCCTATTATAGCTTTAGAAAGTAATATCTAGAATACGAATTGTTTGGAATTCTATTTTGTTTCAATCACTGATAGTACTGTTGCAGTTTTACTATCTGACGTAACAAGGTTTCGGTTAGCTCAGCGCAATATTATTAGCAAGTAAGATGGAAACACTCAATATGCCAGGAAATGATTGTCTACAAGATGAAAAGACAGCTACAGCAAATTGAATAAGCAAAGAACTATCTCAGCCTAAGATTTATAGTTTGTAAAATTCCGTCTGCAAGTAAAACTGCAAGCAAATAATAAGATAGGGACAAGTTGCTCCACCAAAATAATGTGATGGACTTAAAGAGTAAAATAAAAAGGATTGGAAAGTAAAGAGTTCGATCTCGCTTAAAAATAATTTCTGAGATGATTCTGCTATGAACCTCTTCATATTTTTAAATTAATAGATTTTCTTGAACAGCTTTTGAGCACTATAGCCATTGCTGATTAGGGAATGCTCCTCTTTGGCCAAGTAAAGTGAGAAATACTACTATCTTTGTTTAGTGCAAAATCTTCTCTCCTCGATAGTTATCATTACAATATGTCGGAGGGTACTTGTTCTAATATTCTATTGACTAATATTTGAAGCGCGTTTTGCGATCTTGTCTGATAATTTGTAAGACTCTTACCGACAATTCTTCTTCTTCTAGTCTCAAGTCTACTAGGACAGTAGGAGCACTGTTGACTCCTCGACTCTTCTTTTTCAACCTGTTCTGTTTGGAGCTGCCGCCGTAACCGCCTCTAATGCCGTTAACCCTGTGTAGTCTCTAACATTTGTATCCATGCTACTCTTGGTCTACCCCTGCCTCTCTTCCTTGGTTGGCCGTCGTTGTGCCCCGTAACGTCTACCCACAATTCACAACTTTTAAAAACTAACGAGCAACTGTACATAAAATTAACTTACCCCTTCCTCAGTCACAAATATGAAAGTATTCAGGTACCTCACGTGCTGTCTGAAAATTATCGGCGCATATCCCACCATTTAGTGAAGAGCAGATCAATATGTATTGGGCCAACAATAGAAAGTAATATAACAAACAATTGCAAACCAAGTTTGGAAGTCGTTTAGTAAATATTACGTAACATAAGTTCTCAGTACCCAACCTCTCTCTTGCTTCCTTACCTAAGCAGTTAACTTTAGTATTCGCTAAGGACTGATGCTAAGAAACGCTTATTTCTGATGAAAACATTTAAGTCCATCAATAAACCCAGAACTCTCTATTCTTCATTCTCTCCTCTTCTTTTTCCTTCTCTACATGCTATGGTTATTTTATCAGACTGTATCACAAATTTGATCGTGAGTTTTAAGGGTCAATAAAAATTGTTGTTTCAAAGTGAGGTAATTGCAAAATTCTAAAAACATTGCTTCAAAATTCATATTGCTAACCAATGCATATTTAAAACCATATCCATCTACTTTTTAATAGATAATTAAGAGAATTTTCTGATTAGGACGAGTTTCGTTCTGAGAATGGTTTGTCAGTAGAAGGAAAACACATATAGGTGCTCATAAGAGTACTTCAATTTTACAACATCCTGTCCTTGCCCAATGTCTTTGTTGATTATCTCTTAGAAGCTTGAAACATGTCTTCAATGTTACCAAGCATTACTTTTGGTTGAAAAACTTTTCATTTCAATCATTTTATAGTAAGACCAGAAATCAGCATCTCATCACAACTAGCAACATTGGAGGGACGAGATGTTGTTTTATATTGTAATGTCAATGCAGCGAATCCCAGGGCAAATGTAACCTGGCGTAGTCCTACTGGCTCTGAAATTTCAAGTATAAACGGAACAATTCTCTTACCGTCAGTCAATAGGAGACAACACGGAGAGTATATTTGCCTCGCAACGAATGGCATTGGATCAGTTGCAAGTAAAGCAACATATTTAACAGTGAACTGTAAGTGTTAGAAGCTACTCTTACTTCATTAAAGTGTTATAGAACTTTAGAGCTTGTTGACTCAATGCAATAACTTAGGAGGAGTTAACAACAGGCTATTACTGACAAATGCTGAAGTCTGTAAAGCATTCTTCAAATATGTTATATCACATTATCTAACCAAATCTGTTTTCAATCTCTTACTCTTCTATTGTATTAATTATATAATGAAGCTCTTCCTGTTAGAAAAATTTATGACCACATTGGTATTCCTATTGTTCCAACTTCTCCATGTTCCATTACTATGCAGATGGCCCGGAATTCATGCAAAACAGCAAGGAGAGGTTACGATGCATAGGTGAACATGTTTCAATAAATTGCAATGCTGTTAGTCGTCCAACACCTGGTGTTTTCTTATACCAAAATGGAACACTTCTGAAACAGAGCTTGAGCAATCTAAGTCATCATTTTGCATTGGACTCTGAAGGCAAATTTGGAGTTTACACATGTGTTAGCAACAACACGTTTGGTACAGTGAATTTTACAACTACATTCAAGATGAAGTGTAAGTTTCTTATTTAGTCACAACGTCTTAAGCTCTCGAACATCAAGTATGTCTGTTGAATAAAGATGAATATCGATAGGCTTTACGCTGTCTTATATTTGAAGGCTTAACGCTCGTATGAATGCTTAACATTTCAACTTATTCAATAAATCATCTACTTTTCATCGATAACGCATTGGAATAGAATGTGTACTATAACACTCCTAATCTCTGCTATACATTGTCTCTTCTAGAGCAAGAACATATTTGTCAATGTCTAGACAACTATTTCTCCGGAATTTCTCGTTTTAGGAGATTTTCAAGTGTAATGTACCCTGCGTCCTAAAATCATTTCTAGTTACCTGCCAAGCTAGCGGAATTTAATTAAATTGTCTTTACAGAATAAAGCTAAAATTTGTATTCAAGATATGAAAAGTATACCTATGTTTTTTGATAACTTGACTTGCAAGATGTCCATCTTTGAGTTAAGCAAATTATTTTAATTGTTGCTTTCTTTCTGCTGTAAAGAAGTAAAAAGATTTTACAATGTTTTTTCACTAAAACTGTTTACTTTAGGAATAGCACATCATTTCCATTTGCTTTTAGCTATTTCCTTTCCTATTACTATGAGCTTCTATAAATCAACTGTCTTCTAATGCTTTCGATGCATGTTCTTCGTTTAAAAATGTCAATCAACAGTTATTGGTTGGAAGGAAAATTTCTTGGTAACTTTTAGGTCAAGGATTTTCGTGTTTGTTTACGTTGTCTCAAAAATTATTGTATAGCATCTGGTCCAGTCAAAAATGTTATCATGCATGTCAAAGACAGTACAGTTAGAGTAACATGGCAGTTGCCTCAATGTAGTGGAAACATAAGAGAAATAAAGGTCCAATACAGAAAGAGGGGACAGAGTAAGTGGCAATGGGAATTAAAAGCAGCAACCATAGCTGATACAGAGATAATCATCACTGGACTAGAGAAAGGAGTGGAGTATGAAGTGCGTGTTGTTGTTGTCGATACCAATGGTGAGACTCATGAGATGGCAGAGAAAACTGCAGCAATAGATGGTAACTTTCCTTTAAAGGCATTCGTTTTCAGCTCCTCTCGTATCACTTTTTCGGAGCCATTCGATATATCCGCATTCTCTTCTCAAAGTAACTACCAGAGCAATTTCATAAGCTTCAATACAATAGTATAGCACTTGTCGTCCCCAAGAATCTCTTTCGATGAAAATGCGACATTCTTACTAAATAGTCTGTTGTTAATATAGAACTTAACCTAAACACGAAACAGCGGCAGCATTTCAACTTACTTGAGAGCGTTTTTCGTACGACACTGCTCAGAGTGTGAAACGTCAGATAGTGAAGGAAAGGTTAAACAAAGTAAAATCCTGGAAACGGTTGCCAGCGATAGAATGCATCCAATTGACTCAAAGTAGGACCTATTAACCATTATTTACTTGAAGAGTCCCAATGAGAAAGCAAACTCCTTTTGTCTACCCAAGACACATGTTTTAAGTGCAGGTGTTTGTTACATATTTTAGGTTCTCAAAGACAGGACATATTATAGAGACATAGACGTATGTCAGGGATTTCAAGGATAAAATTGCTTGAATCCAGACTTCAACTTCCCATTAACACATTTGAGGTTTTAAGGAAAGTCAGGGGCAGCCAAAGAGAGGAACATTTTATGTAGTCTGTACAATTCTAAGTTCTCCTGAAAAAGGAAGGGAGCTTTATTTCTCTTTAGTATTTGTGTAACCCCAACTAATGTCTGTGCATGATACATGGCAGTATTGATGATCTAGTTTAATAAGGGAAAAGATGAAACTGCATGCACATTCAGATACATAATCTCAATTACTGCAAAATGCTCCACCCGACTGTTAGGTTTTGAAGCTTTTCCCTACCCTTCGTGTTTATTCCAAGCCATAATTAGTACGTTCTAGGATATTCTGCTGGATATAGAGACTCTTTGAGGCCTATTCAGTTCAGTCAAGTTAAATCAATTAAAGTTTTTAAACATTTCTTGAGCGTGAGCATGCGACTGCGTACAACTTCTATTGTGATTACTGAAATTGTGCAAAAGTAAGAACTCTCTTGATTCCTGGTATCAGAAACAATTATAAAGAATATATACAAATCAATGAGGAGTTTTTTGAATAGAAGATAATCCAACATCTTGAGTCGCGGGCCTATAGATCTCAGTCTCTGAATGACCAAATTAATTGTAGAATTGAAAGTAGCAAATAATGTCATTCATCTGTATATATACATACATACAGATGAATGCCATTGGTGACGTCAGGAAGGAAGGATATCCAGCATTAATTGCTCTTGCCACAACTAAAGTCCTCCTGGAGGTACCTTCCACACCCAAGGAATTGGGGGAATAGCAGGTAAAATCGAGCAAAAATGTTTACTTTCAACAAAGTTTATTTGAATTGATTAGGATAGTGCATCCTTAATATATTACCAAATGAAAGTTTCAAAGAGAAATATTTTAAGTGTGTTTTAAGTTATTCAGGTCAATCAACTCTTCTCAGAGGCTTATAAATGACGTAATCCCCAAATAGGTCAAGAACCTCTTGGTGCTTCTTGAAATTTATAAGGAGTTGTTCTAAACAATTTCCTTGGCCAATAGCAAGTGTGCAGCCTGCTGAGGCAATCCTAGTAGTCATTCATTCTCAGTGCCACTCCTGGGTAGGATTGGTTTTAATACTCATTTCACTTGATAACTCCTATTTGCTTGCCCGCTAATCTTTATCTCTTAGCAATTGTATTCCCTGCTTTGTGTCAATATGTCTTTGCAGCCTTCTATTTGGTAAATCTCCTCATCAATATGTCTCAAGTACACAACATTTGACATTTTTCAAATAATAAAGTTCCGTACTGCCATCTTTAGTTCGGGCTTCACGTTCCATGTTGGGTACCACACATAAATGCAAAACATTCCAAATCTTTTAGCTTTATTTGAAAACGATTCAAATTTCTCCCAGCCCTTTGACTGGTCACAAAACCCCTGAAATTAAGTTCTACCGTTGGTTCTTCCTTGTAGTTTCCTTGTCCTTTAAGTTATTCTGAAATATTTCTTTAGTATAGTGTGTTGATTTCTGTGTAAAGGCCATGGGGTAGACATACTCTCTTGCTCTCCATGTTATCATTATTGCATTTTTATATGTATGTTGTGTAATTGCATCATGTCTATGCATAAACAACGACAACTTGACGTTAAAGACATGTTCTTTTCTCTGCTTAGGAATAAAATCAACTGACCATGGAGCTATGATAGGTGGTATTGTAGGTGGAATTTCCTCCCTGGCTATTGTAGTCTTTGCTTGTATTTTTGTTGCAAAGAAACGTCGGCAATCATACGCAGGTATGTTTTTACCACTCCTGCTTAGTATTCTTCTGCTAAACTCTATTCAATATAATGCACAGCTTCCCCTTATGGCATATGTGCCAATTCTATTTTATGCGCTAATACTAGCACTGCTTCAGAATAAATTAGCTAAGTGAAATAGGCTTTGCTCAATCAAAAGATTCACAAATGACAGCAACTTCAGAAATGTTCACCTGCTATTTAGATTCTCATTCCTTATTCATTGCTTCCTCGCAATTCTTGAGGACTGTTATGATATAATGATGCGTCATACATCTGCTTCGTGAACATTCAGATATCTAGACCCTTGTTGCATCCAATCACTGTCAAACAAACAATCTTGATTTCAACAATCTAGCTTAAGCTGGAATGTTGCTTGCTTAAATACGCTATTCCAGGTTGAATTACAGAAGTTCTTCAGTAGATAAACTTCAACTATTGCATTTTGTATTGTTGTTATCCATGGATGTAGGAATTATTGCAATATGTTATTTACAGTCGATCTTTCTTTTTGTTTGTTTCACTGAAGCTTCATTTAGTTACTTTTCCAATTATTTGCAGCGGAAGAGAACGGTGGGTGAGTACAGAATTTATGAATAAATCATTACTTTATTCGCGTTGTCCTTAATCATTTGGAGAATTCGTATTTTCTCATAAGCCTTATAGAGGCTACCAATGCATCTTCAAAGAAGCATTTGACTGCCATTGCTATCAAAGTATTTATGCAAAACAACTTTCCTTGCTGTAATTTCTCCCATTCAATAGAAACTTACTAAAATCAACAGTAAATTTGTATGATATTTAGTTACAGAATCACCGACTGATTTAGCAGATGTGTAGAGAGTGCTTCTTCAACCCCGTATTTTTGCACCATTCGGTAACTTCTGCATTATCTAGGCATCTCAGGGGCGTAGGGCCAGCACCTTAAATAGTCCAACAACAATCCAAATTTTTATCTCAAGTTCGTTCTGAATAAGAACTTGGCAATTATCTTAACTTTGAACAAAGAAGGATCCTTCCTAGAGCTCCATTCATGCTTTATTCCTAGACATTCTATTCCTCTGTGTAACTTATAAGCTGCTTTTCTTGTATCTGTATGGACAGCAATCGTGGCATTGGTGCAGACATGACAAACACTGCAGCTACAGATCTTAAACAATTTGATGGTACATGTTATATGGCACCAGATGAATCTGTTTATGTGAAGGAGAAGGGCAATTATGATAATTCTCATGGTGTTGTTAATGAAGACGTTGTTGGTGACTCAGTTGGAGATTCAATGCCAGTGAGTAAGGATCTAAATGAAGTTAAGGTAAAGATATTTGAATGCGACTCGTTTTTTGACATATGAAATATTCTCTCCTGCTTACAGCTTCAACACTAAATTTCACTGTGAATTGAACTTTGCAATTTAGTAAACATCTTTTGGTGGAGATGCAAAGATTTTTAGCATTTGGCTTGATAAGCTTAAAATTTTTTAACATTGGATAATGACTGCAGGCTTGGATTCCTATCCTGAAACATCATTTAGTTAATGGTTCAAATTGAATATAATCTAAAAAGCTCGTGTTTCTTGGAATCAGAATGAATGTTAACGGTATGCTTGTAACTATCTTACTTTTGAGATAGTTCTTTCTAACGTCACTTTGATTATATTCTATTTAACCTTTAGCTTCTAATGAAGTATAATGTATGTAAAATAGTACATATTCACAACATTTTGTGATATTCTTTCACAGGAAAATGAAACTATGCTGAATTAGCTGCATTCCTACCTCTACCTCTATCTCTATCGTGGTTTCATCTGCTCATGACAAAGCCATCACAGTAAAAAATTTGGTGCGACAATTTTCATTTCCAACAGTGAAACAATCTGCAAAAATGATGCAAATAATTTGGGATGCTTCGATGTAACCATAACCTAGAGGGAGAGTAACAAACAAGGGGAGATAATGACTCACCCAAGATGTCACTATAAGATGCAAATGTTTTCTACATTGATAAAACCGAATAATTTATCTTCTTTCAACCAAGGTAGTTGTGTACATTAAATAAGTAGCCTGTTCCACATGTTGCTCAAAATTTTTAGAAGTGGTGCTTCTGTTCAAGAACTTTTGCAAAAAAAATTTCATCAACCCACATATTAACTGAATGATTAACTATTTGATAATAGTTCAGCCCAATGAACGTTCTTTTTAAAAGGAATATATTTTCTGTCTTCACCTTGGATGTTTATTTACATTTTGTCACATAAGATCTTACATGATTCGTAACTGTTCATAAACTTTTGAATCTTTTATTAATAATAAATCACCAGTTTAGGCAACTATGGTACAAGAGATAGAATAATTAAGGATTTCCTTGAAGCATTTGATGGATTGTATTTAGTTTTTAATCTGATTGATGATCAATGTTGCAAGCACAGTTTTTCCTGTTAGCATTTGAAGCTCAGCCCGCTTGCGTCTCTGAGAAGTTTCTTAACGTTTGCTTTTAGTAAACTTCAAAGATGCTAAAGTCAATGACTTTAGGGTGTTGTCTAAGATATTGAAGAACTTATTTATGAGAAAACAAAGTGTAGGAGATAATCGTACTCAAACCCACTTCTCCTCAATATTCTGCAGCGACCACTGCACCAAGCTAATCACTACCTCACGGATTTCTCGAGGCATTCCTCAAAGAACTTGTTGAGAACTGCCAACACGATATTCTATGGAAATATCTGAATTCACCAGTGCATTTAGTATGCAGTGAAAACACATACATACGAAACTTCATAAATAAACAACCTTTAGCCTGAAAATCTATGTTTTGACTTTCGGACACACACTCACCTCCTTGTTGATTTGACACCCTACAATGAACACAGAAGATTGCTGGTTCACAACCTTTCACAGCCTTTCAAGTGTAATCTTAGCGTGTGCATACAAAGATATCAGTTAAATTTTCGATACTAATTTGTCATGGAGAATTTTCAATTTGTTTTCCTTTCCCTTCCGTCCTACTGAAGAGTTCCTTAGGCCTCTACAGATGTTAAAACAATGAGAAAATTTGCCTAAATTTTTTCACTGTTTCAATTGATTGAAAGTGCTACCCCCATATATTCCATTGCAGTTACGCCTTTCCATGTACGGCAATCTGTAAATCTCCTTGTCTGAAGAGTTGCCAGCAGCTATTTTATAAGAATAAAAAAATTTCGTTGTAATTTAACAGTGCATTAGAAAAATCCTACTAGTTATTATGAAAATGAATTATCAGAACGCATATAAAATTATTTATTGAGACATATTACAATCTTTCAAGAGGAAGAAAAATCTTTTGTCTGAGCTTGACTTCTCATAAATTTGCTAGTAAATGAGGATTAGATTGTCTTAGGATGTACTTAACGTTACTGATATAAGCTGATTCAAACAAGCTACTATTATTTGTTATGAAAAGCTTAATCTTTTTTGTGGCACAAAGCATGCAAGGAATGTGGTAGTTACAACTTTTCTCAAAGAAGCTGCTGTGCAGTGAATCTTAAATCTTAAACCTTTTGTAAAGCTTTTCTTCGGAATGTCACACTTTGAAAATTCAGTTTGTTATAAATTTCCTATTCATAAATATCAATATGTAAAATAAATGAGGTATTGCAGAAACATTCAGCAATATATACACTCCCCTCACAATAGTATTGCACAGGATTGCAAGTTAATCATGGCGGATATGGCGTCAGCAACTATTCATATGCAAATTAAAATGCGTCCTATAAGAATTAAGTCCATTGTTTGAAGAAAAAACTTATAACGAATCAAAATCAGTTACTTAACATTAAAAGTATTCAAAATAAATAGTGTTTCAACATTGAACGATCACAATATTTTAGTATTTTGTCGGGTAGCCACGCATCTTCTGAACCTCATTGAGACGACATGGAATTGAGTCGTAAAGTTTAGCAATAAAACTCTGAGGTATACGTCGCCATTCTTCAAATATTCGGGCAACAAGTTCCTCTCGTTGTTGGAGGACCTCTGGGGTCATTATTTAGTTTGTTTTTAATGGAATATATCCACATTTCCAAACGTTTTGAATGACCTGGTATCAATATCTTCTAATCTCCTCTCCCGATATTTTGTTTCCTTAGTTCTTGTATTTAGATTCCTGTCGAGGCACTCCTCTGGTCGAAAATCCAAGTGACAAATGAGCCACAAACTGCATAAACTATGAGTTTCATTTCATTTCGTTTTCGACCAGAGGGGTGCCTTAAAGGCCAGGGGGTAGTCATGATAATTTGCACCCCCTGGTATCGTCCTTGTAGTATTGTAAAGTAGTTTGTCAATTTGTAACTTGTTTAATGTAATTTCTTA
>WIPJ01001193.1:0-11719 GCA_018155075.1 Cassiopea andromeda | reverse complement strand
ATGTTAAGGTCAGGACTGTTTGCAGGCCATGGTAGCACATAAATCCCACGCAATTTTGAATGAATCTTGGTCTTTTTGGCACGATGTGGGGGTGCATTATCATGTTGAAAGATGAATGGCCTATTTTCTTCTCCAAACATTTGTTTCACGGACTGGTGAAGGTTGTCCTGCAGAGTTTCGATGTATTTTACTGCGTTGATTTGACCGTGGCATTGAGCCAATCGACCTACGCCGTTAGGCCCAATGCACCCCCAAAACATAACAGAAACTGAATTTTTTAAAGTGGGCTGAAAAAAGTCAGTATTGCTAGCTTCTTCAGATCTTCGCCAAACGGTAAGTGTTTTGCAATCATTTTTCAATCCAAATCGGCATTCATCCGAAAAAATGACATCTTTCCATTGGTCAGCTGTGCAGTGGCAAAGAATCCTGCTCCATTGGACACGGTAACATCTCTGCTTCAAATTAACGAAGGGTTTTCGCTTTCTTTTGTAGCACTTCATTTTATATTTAAGAAGAATACGCCTTACTAAAGCCGTGGATGGATTTTTGGTCGGAAAACAAGTCGCTACTTCATTTGCAATAGCTTTCAACCTGCAAAATCGTTGCGTCCTTGCAACTCTGCAAACAAATCTCTCTCCTCTTTCGTTAATGTTTTTTGGCCTCCCAGTTCTCTGCTTTCGATTAATTGAGCCAGTTTTTTTAAATGAATTAAATATTCTTATGCACGTAGAATGGTGGCATCCAATAACTTTAGCAATTTGAGGAAATGAATGGCCGTTTTCTCTCAAAATTTTTATAGTGAGTCGCTCTTCGTGTGATAGTTCTCTTTTTTTCACCATGTTCCTCCATACAAGCCAAAAATGAAAATAAGGGTAAAGGCAAAAAAATAATTTTTGTGTTCAAAAAATGTCGTCAGCACTTCTCTTCATATTTTCCCGCCAATTCCAAGATCTTAAAGCCTAAACGTTATCAGTAATAGACTCAGCAACTTATACTTCTGGTAAAAGTCACTTACTGTGGCTGCCATTTTTGAGCAACCTGTGCAATACTTTTGTGAGGGGAGTGTATATTTATATATACTTAATGCCTTGCTCTGAAATCAGTTTCAATTTTGTATAATGAAGTACGATATAGGGGAAAGGAAAGCGAAATTAAGTTTTTTCTTGATATATTTTCATCGAAACTAAACTCATATCTTCTTATGCACTCATCAAGATTCCTATTTAAAAGTCTGTGAACGCTTGTGAACCTGAAGACAGAGACACTAAAACAATTTCTCATGCAATATGATGCACAACACATGACATTTTCCTTCGACTTCTGGAAAGAGATTCACATGCTATCGCCATACACAAACAACTAGTACAAGTAAGAGAGTGTAAATACATCAGCTGAAAGGGAATTAAGCACTTTTTGCTGAAAAAGCGAAACTATTCGTTTTTGTGTAATATGCAAATAACATTCAGCCCCTAGCTATGCAAAAGTTGCTTTTTGATAAAACCGCTATAACTTTCAGTGAGGGACGTTCACAATAAGTTCGCGGTAGATTTTTAGACAACTAAATAGTGAAGATTTATATAAACTAAAATTCAGATAGCCTTGATAGATTTGTTAATATAAGGTAGGAAATTTGAGGACGCTGTCCATTTGAGTTATCAATAATGCTGAAAATTCCCCAGATGGGGAGCTTGCCAGCAGCCACTCAAGATTTGAGCCCTATGATGGAATTGTACTGGCAATCAATCATAATTATCATAATCAGATCATGATTATAATCATTGGAACGGAAGCCACTGCAAAGAAAGAAAGTTACAATCTGAAATTCTAAGTTATGATGTCATTGACAAGACTTTAAAATTAATGCCAGCCATACAATGGCTTCTTGCATTATTGTTGATAGTTTAAATGAATAGCCATGCAAGATAAATACAATTCAACAGAGCGAAAGCTTTGTTTGAATTGATATTGAGGATTTGTATTTGGTGCACTGGTCAATTAGTACAGCAGAGGTTGGAATATTACACTGTAGGAAGATATGCAACTTTGCTAAGGCAGTTAGTATACAACTAGTCCTTTTCATCAATTTGTGTTATATAGACAATGCTATAAGATAATTTGGGCTGTGCTATATACACTACGTTCGAAAAGTATTTCACCACCTAGAACAAAATGGCCGCGCAGCTGCAAGCATTCTAAGTAAGTCCACAAATGGGGATTCATTGGAACGCTATCTAATAATGTTTAATGCGGTGTTTTGGCGGGAAAAGTATCTCACGCCATCATTTGACAAATATAGAAAATATAGGGCATGAATTCTTGCCTTAAATTATGAAAACTGTGTCAAGGTAAGCAATGCCAAAAACAAGAGAATTGTCAAACGATGAAAGGTTAGCTATAAAATATTTAAGGGAAAGTGGACTATCTTTTCGCAAAATTGGAGAGCAGCTGAATTGCCATCATTCTACTGCGCTAACAATTTACAATCGGTTTGTTTCTAGTGGTTCTGTTGCGAAAAAAGCAAGAAGTGGGCGTCCAAGTAAAATCAACGAAAGAGGAGAGAGGATAGTGTGTCGTGCGGCAAAAAACTTAGGTTTAGAACTCCAAAAGAAATTGTTGAAGAAGTTCGCCAATCCGATGCTTGCAAAACTGCATCCAAATATATTGTTAGAAAAATATTGCATAAATATAAGTTTCTAAGCCATCGAAGAAAACGAAAACCTTTTGTTTCAGCCAAAAACAGCCGGATCCATCTTCAGTGGGTACGAGAACACAGTGAATGGTCCATTGAGGACTGGAAAAATGTTGTATTCTCTGACGAGTGTCGTTTTGGATTAGGAAACGACTCACGAACATTGAGAGTATGGAGGAAAACTTCTGAAGCAAATAATCCAAAGTTTTTTCAACCGACATTTACAAATGCAGCCTCTGTGATGTTTTGGGGCTGCATTGGGCCTAATGGCGTAGGCAGACTTGTGCAATGCGATCAAAGAATAAACGCCACCCGTTATGTTTCTTTGCTTCAAGAAAACTTGTTTGAGAGTGTCCATGACATCCGTGGCAATCAAGAAAAGGCTTTCCTTTTTCAACAGGATAATGCACCTCCTCACCGAGCACAGATAACCCAAAACTTCTTCAGACAGGAGAACATCAGACTTCTCCAGTGGCCTGCTCAAAGCCCTGATCTGAACATAATTGAAAATGCATGATTATTTATCAAAAACAAGCTCAGCAATGATGCACGAGGCCCTCTGATAAACAAAGATTGCCTGATTCAACGTGTTAATGAAGTTTGGGCTCAAATTCCACAAAATTATATCCATCTACTTTATACCTCCATTCCAAGAAGGCTCGAGGCTGTCAAAAAAATGCGTGGCTTCCAATCAAAATATTGATTAACGATTTGTTGTAACAAAAGTTTTTCACGACAAAGTTTAACTTTTCGAATCATGACATTGTACTGTTTTCATTGACTGAATTCCGATTTCTAGTTATTTTTGATTTGCTGTTGCAATCTGCACTTAATTTGCATAACCATGTGCCTGGTTGATCTTCCTCCATTACATCATTTTTCGAAGCGGTGAAATACTTTTCGAACGTAAGTGTACATGTCACTTACTGTTAACTGATGCAATTTTCGGCACTTGACGTCGCAAGAGTTCTTAGTATTTCTAACTTTTACCAATGGCTGTACTTCTTATTTTTTCCAAATTCTTTGCAGGTGTCAAAAGCACCAGGCTTTGAGCATTTAATACTGCTTGAAGTGTTGCGATAGATTTATTCGTTGCTACCATTTTGACAAGACACCTTCATATAATTTGTTACACAGTGATAAGGTAGAATATTTCCAAGATTTATTATAGTCCAGGGAAGAAAAGTGTAGGGAAAATTTATGCACAGGTAGTCATGTAAATTGATTTTAAAATTTGAAGACAATTTTCTCTCTCTACAAATTCTCAACTAAATTGGAAAATGTCCTGTACGGAAACATTCGTAAGGGTAGTTCAGATTAGGCTATAAGAAGCTTAAATGTCTAATTAACTGCTCAAACTCTTATAACGTTATTTTTATGGTAACTGATATTGAGTTCTGTAAACAACTTCTAAACTCTGTAACCACTATCCCTGCAACAGCATTGGGCACACGTAATGGACTGTAATCAATTGTTGTTGCATAAAAGTAAAAGAGATGAAATAGTCTTCTATGTATGCAAAACAGGAATTTTGAATTTATTATTGCCTCAGAGTGACTTTTACTTAAACATTAACTCTCAGAGTATCCCTCATTAGATGTCCTAAGGAACTTTCATACCATGATTAATGCTAAGAGGATGTAACACATGGACAATAGGGATTACTCGCCTTCTGGGTTAACCGCAGATACCCGCGTATCTGCCCAATTATCAAAAAAGGAGATTTTCTGGATAGTCTCTGCAACAGCTATTTTATTCTCTGTGGCCTCTCCCAATTTTGATTTTAATCAAATTTTTATACATTGCTATGAAGCCCTCACATGCATCTATAATATAAGCCCAGAACAGGTTTAAATTGTTTTGTGACTTGATATAATTTTTCTGAATGTAGTCTCCGCAATCGACAAAATACTATGGAATGACCCAAAAGACTATTCAGGCAAAATCTTTCTCTGAAATGCATGTCTAATTTAAACGAGTGATCAACTCTAGTAGCTTGACTAATTGAGTCAATATGAATTGTGAGGTGAGTGTGAAGATACCTGTGCTTGATGATCACCTCTCATGTCACGACCTGTTCGATATCACTGTTAAGAAATAAAGTTGGAAATTGTATAGATCAAAGGGAGGTGTTTTCTAAAAGTTGAGGGACTATACTTCTATTAAGATTTTCCTGAGATCTCTCCCTCAGATCTCAAGTTTTTCTTGGCTAAAGTTACATATCTATCCAACTTCTTGGCAGCTAAGCTACTTACACTATTCCTCTGCTGTGCTCATTCCACCCTCAATTATAATAGGTAATGGTATTTATAAAAGCAGGTGCAAAACATGATTAACATGCTATGTTTACTGCCAGTAAATATAGTGTGCTCCTAAATTGTTTTCCTGGGAGCAAGCCTCAGATCTCCATTTTCTCTCCTTCTCTAAAACCACATTACATGCAGTTATGGTCTATAATCACCATTCCCTTCTTTCCAATGCTCTGTTGATACTGGCTTACTTTCACTCTCATAAGAGTAGGCCTTGCGCACCTTTATTTCCAAGGAGTAGGCACCTACTACTTGTGCCACTTTGCTTTGCAGACAAAGTCACTTAAAGAATGCCTGGGATATACTTTACATGGAATAATTACACCGCTGGTATCAATCATATAAGAGACAATATCAAAGACAACTTTTTTTGTTTTATCTTTATTTCCACAAAAATAGTTTTCTTCTATACACTTTGTCATGGTATAGATCTCATTGTCACTGGGCAATATACAATCACGCAAGGCAAAAATCTCGCTCCCTTTTAAAGAAATTCCGAGGGTAAGCCTCTGATTAGATATTGTTGAGAAAGGAAAATTACAGGCTTCATGGATTGTGGGGGGATGTATGCAAGTTACAAAGAATTATTGAAATCAGACGATTATTGCAACATTGACGGTTGTGTTTCTTTATTGAATACAGACGCTGGCCTATATTAGTATCATGCGAAGCAGCCACAAAGCCAGAGGGGAGCATAGGGAAAGTACCCTTTCCAGGTGAAAAATTTTTCCCTCCTTGTTGGCCTACTAAATATATTGACTTTTATTCAAAGAGAGAGAAGTAAGTTATTGACATAAGATAAACAGTATCAAGGAAAGTATATGTAGCAATTTTCTTCAGGATTAAAATTATTTTTCTTATGCCTATGGAAAAGTTGGTAAACACATGATGCCCCCAATTGAAATGGAACATTGTGGAAGCTAGAGAAATTGAGGATCTTCACATGGAAAGTATTGACATGTGATCAGCCATATAACCAGGAGGGGACATAGTGAGCACGCCCCACCCAGCTGAAAGATCTTGCCCATTCTTGCTTGCCCGTAGAAGTTAAGTTGACGTATGGCTACAAGAAGACAAATAAAGAAAGCAACCTACAGCAGAGAAACTAATAGTAGCTATCTCTTGTAAAAGTATTCCAGTATTTTTATGCACATGGTAACATTCATAAGCAGCAAGCAAAGGAATGTCATCACACTTTCATCAACGTACTCTATAATTTTTGGAAAATATTTGGAATTCATTGATAATTTGATCTTAACAGCTACCTATACAAAGCTTAATGAGAATTTATATGAATTACTCAGGCGATTCTTAGCAAAGTATAAATACGAGTAAAGGAGAAAATTAAGCACCTATTGTCTTTGATTAAAACAATGCTATCAATGAATAGGGAGGCTAATTTGATCTAGGCTATGTGGCACGAAATTCAAAATCGTTGTCAAATATTGCATGAATGTAAGGAAATTCTTAGCTGTCCAATGTTTCTTGACTGCTTGTTATTGAGAGTTGGTACATGTTTCATGTCATATAAGCAATCAAGGCTTAACGATTTCCAACGAGTGCCGATTACATTACTACCAGTGCTTTGCATGCTGGCCCTTTAACACGTCCCAGAAACAGATTCTGTATCTGAGCAAATATATTAATGATAGAAAGAAACCAATTCTAAGCATTTTACTGCTATGTGTGTAACAAACCGAGGGCATTTTCTTGCGAATGTCAGCGATTGCCACCTGTAGCTAAAAGGTAGATCATCACTTCCTCCTTTTTTAACACTCAACTGGCAACCGTGCCGCCGTAGCTGAAAAGCCGATTTTGCTGCTGAAATACTCCACCTTGGATTAAACGACGTTCATATTAGTGATAGGTACAATCTCTTGCCTATAAAATGCTCAGAAATCCAAATGGTATGGAAATTGCTGCAAGATATATGAATGGCAAACGTTCTTACCATCGTTACCACATTGCGGGCATTTTATTATTATAAGAACCGCAAATCTATTTGAGTGGGAGCGCATGTTCGCTATAGACTGACCATAGCTTAAAAGATGCATTTATCTCAGTGCTATAATAAAACTGAAGTAAAGTCAAATACAAAAGCCTCTATATCTGCATTCTGAGTACTTCTGCCTTCCTCAACTTCTCTATATTTATTAACTGTTCATAATAACTCCTCATTAGAAATCATTTAATGATTCTACTCCTATTTGAATTCATTTTTGCAGAAATAAACTGCTAATAGCAATTTATTGATGCATGCACGTCTTCTTGTCAATTCTGTAATGTATGATCACTGCATTTTAAAGCAAGAGTCAGTAGGTATGACACGGGTAGTACAGTATGGTATATTGTAATATGAACTACCGTATTCTGAACATGCCCCGTAGGATATTTTCATCCCCGGTGTTGTATGTCATAGGCTATCAATCAATTTGTACCAGAATATATCCTACGGTTTTTTGAAGCATCTCTTTAAGGTTTGCATTTGTGAAAAAATATGATAGCCTCTAGCTACGCATACCAGTGATGTGCAAGTGCTTTTGTTATCCCGCTCAAGTGCCTTCGAAGATCAGTGAATGTTTTTCCGTGCCTATTACTTCTTGCAGTCACAGCCCCACTCTCAGATTTTGTGTAGCTTCTCGTTTCATGAAGGTCCGCTTTACAATAGGACTCTAAAAACGTTTTTTCCAAAAAATAGGAAGCGTATGCAGTCATGTCTTGGAAACTTCATCTGAAAGAGTGAGCTTTTTTTTGCTCTTTTAGTTCAAAACTACAAATAATGATACGAACTATGAAAAATATTGACAATCTAGTGAATAGAAATCTCATGTACTCATGCTACAGGCGTAGGTTATATCAAGGAATAAATGTGTTCAACTCTAAATATCCAGGTAAAGGGTAAACAGTTCTAAAGACAAGGGTTATGGGACTTTTTGAACATTTTTTGGTAAAATTACCGTCTGAAAATAACATGTTCAAAGCCTTATCTTCGTATTTAACTTTGAGATTATCTCTTTAGCATCAAATGTTGGCAGTTAAACATTTTATGAGCATTCTCTGATCCTCTTTATCGTTAATTTCTTTAGTGTTTGTATGTTCCTTGTAATCGCAGTTTGGGCTCAACATGACTCCAATTGAAAGGATTACTATGATGTTGGTGGTGTTTGACTCTTGTGGTAAGTTATCTTAGTAGCTTGAGCAAAGTCCTAGATGAGAGTAATTTCATATAAATGTTCGTACACATTATGGAAACTCTTTGAATTTTTACAAGTAATCAAAGCTACACGGAGATCAGCCCTGTCATGACTGACTGTTTATTACACAACTATCCTTATCAGATGCACAACTATGAATTTTCAAGGGCATAAGTCTAATGCATGGAATGAGAATCTTAAGGCTTTTTTAAAGAGACATTGTATTGGAATACTGTTTTTCAGGTTGATAAACAGAAAGACAGTATACTCTAGGATGTAGAAGGTATCGCCCAACAAACATTTTCCGTATATACACATGTTGTATGTATACAACGAATAACTTTAGCTTAGAACCTGATTTAAAAGGAGATATAAGTAGACTAGCAAACTAACTCATTTTTCACATTGGTGAATGTGAATGAACATGAGTAAATTGTGTCTCGTTGGATAAACTACTCTGTAGAAGTCAAACTACGCTTATCATCTTACTCTTTGTACTCGAATGAGCGTTTCATGCTTTTCTAGAAGTAACTTAATTTTGCAACTTAGTGTGAGACACCATCCACAACACTGCAATTCTATGTTGTTCCATATCTTTTGTGAACTTGTTATCTCCAATTTAATTTTGCTTCTATATTGAATAATTGAATCTGTTCCAGCCTTGATGGAAACTGCATCAATAAACGTTAACATTTCAAGTCCAGATATCCAGAATGGTTCATCAATAAACATGACAGCAGCATTTGATCCTACAGTTGGAAACAGCAGCTTGAAAGATGTGATTTGCCAATACACTCAGCCTGGTGGGGAAACGCCAAATACCCGCCTGACGACCTATCACATTGGTGCTAAGCAAATTATTCCTGCTCTTACTCTACCAGCTTCTGTGTCAACACGATTAAAAATTGCGTTTTCTGGTAACCCAATGGTGCTGACTATCGCACCATTTACATTCGAAGATGAAATGAGACAGTTCTTTTGTACATTAGAGTACTATATTGGCCTTTCTGCCTTTATTATAAGAAGCAAGCAGCATACCCTGGAAAATGTGTATAGTAAGTTCCTAATTCAACTTTTTCATTCCTATCATTGTTCTAATTCATTATGACTTCTGCCGTTCATTTCGGATATCATGAACACAACTGAGTTTCCAATTGAGTCTATGTAAAATCTGTATTGCTATACAGTAAATTAATTGCACTTGGGTTCTAATCTGCAATTTAATGGACAGAAGTGAAGAGTCAAAATTCTAGAATTAATGTTAAAAGTAATGATGCATTGCTCAGCAACAAATCAATACTAAAATCAGGAGCCAAAAATTGTGGAACAAAATTAGCCGTTTTACCTCCCCTTATGTACTTACATATTCCAATCCTGTCGATAGCAGACACCTTAGCCCCTCTTTAGATACGTTGGGGCACAGTATGAAATTTCTATAATCAAATTTCAATTCACTTCTTGGTAGAATAAGATATATTTAATTGAGAATGCGATGTTTAAAACTTGAAAATGCTTAAACCATTCGCAATCTATTAGCAGAATAGAAAGTTACAGAGAAGGTGAACTCCCTGTCGGCTTGCCTGCAGTTCCTGAATGTACATTTGCCCAGAGGCAGGAAAAATTGAGATTGACATATTTCTGTATCTAAAAAGTATATATTACTGCCATATTAATGAAAAGCTGAGCTACATCACACCTTTTTCAATTTTAGAGAATTTTTTAATAATTTCTTGTAAGGCAGTTTGACTGAGACCATTTTCACTTTACTTTTGAACTTATGATTGAAAGATAAAGTAGCAAAAAAGAGAGTGTAGTAGTAGATAAATAGCCGTGTCTTGGAAACTGCAGTTTGATTATAAACCTTAATAGCACAGACATGATGAAAAACATTGCTGAAATTATTAATAAATTTTTCCTCATTCACATCTACAGAACGAAAAATTGGGACCCAACAAGATTTCAAAGCATACTTTAAGTGCACAATGTTCGGCGTGACATAACTGATACTAATAGGATATGTGTTTACATAAGAACCGCCGGAATCGCTCCATTTGGAGCCGCTATCCGTGCTCTTTTGGTACCGCTGATGGAACGGTTCCATATGGCTCGCATATAAACGGGCAGAACCAAATGAAGCCGAGCCAAAAGAGAACGGAAAGGACGCTAAACTATTTTTTGCTTATTGATAATTGGTTATTGGTGTAGAGTATTAATTTCTACCAAATCACTTCATTTATTAGAGTCAAATTCATATGTACATTCTCTTTTACTTTAGTATGTATCATTGTAAGCAGCCAAGTATAAATATCCTTACAGCGAGCTTTTTAGTTGCATTGTTAAGATATGTTCATACAATGAGTTTCAAACAAAATTACGATGATGATGATGATGATGATGATAATGATGATAATGTTAACAATGATGATTATGAAGGTGATGATTTTGATATGAGTTTCAAAAAAACTATGATATTTTCATAATGATAATGATAATTTTATAAAAGGCCGAAAGTTATTTCTTAGATAAATCCGATTTTCGTATGATAAACTTCATAATGACGAATATATTAATTATGTTTTTATTGCAAGAAAAATCACAATGTAAAGAAAGTGATTAGTGCAATGTTGTTTATACTTGGAATGATTAGTATATAATTGTGTTGATATTCTTTAATATTTCTAGCTTCAATATCTCTAAATGAAAAAGAATCGATGAAAGCATCAACATTAATTACGGCGGGCGTTACAGCAAATCTAACATGCACTGCAAAAGCAAGACCAGCACCAACCATTAAATGGCAATATAATTCAACAATAAATGCTACAGTTTCCAATACATTACTAGGATCACCAGTCATAACTGTTGTAAGTGTGCTTACAATCCAGAATCCCTCTCAAGCAATGATGAATCAGAAAATTACATGCTTTATTAATCATCCATTCACAGTAGCGATGAATAGAACGACATCCATCCGAGTCAACCGTAAGTTTCTTCACCATTAAAAATCTCTATTCCACGCAGGAAATAGAGAAGGTATATCAAAATATGACCATCAAAAATCTCCAGTTTTTTCCGCTAACGACATTTTTATGGACTTGCTTATATGAATTGACATTTAAAAGATTAGATGTCTTGTTTTTTGCTATAGTGAAGAGTACCAGCAAGGAAAAACTCGTGGTTTATATTTATTTCATGTTCTTATTACCCAGTAATAGCATCCAGTCATATCTCCTTAGCCTACGCTAAAACATAATTTATTTCTCTAAAGATTTATGTATATAACTTTTTAGCATCTTGCAGAAGGGGCAACAAAGATTTTGCCATCTTTTACTACCTTTTTCAAATCCTTAGAGCCTATTAAGTAGTATAGAAAAATCGTTTTCATTTGATACTTTTAAGTATTTATTAAATTCATGCAGGAATTCTGTGTTATTGAAAATATCGCATCATGTGTGCCGTCTTCTACTCTTTCCATGTTTTTTATTCTACTTTATGTATCATATTGGTACCATGGATAGAAACGATGA
>WIPJ01001189.1:139777-150117 GCA_018155075.1 Cassiopea andromeda | reverse complement strand
GTTATATTTGTAATTGAAAATTTAATATCCACTTGTCACAAATAGCCTTTTCTTGGGTATATCCTAATTCACATAACTAGCAATAGAGTCAATAATTGACATTGCTCTTAATGAATTTTTGCATGCCATTAGTCTTCTATTCTCAAGACAAGCTGTTCTTAATAAGGGGATGCTAGGACATAGCACATTGTGAAGTTTGATTTTGAAGATCATCTTGTAGTCTATAGTATAACAGGAAATTCCAATGATTTATTTTGACTTTATCAAATTTAACTACATAGAAAATCACAAAAAGTACTCATTTAGGGATGGTGGAGGTAGGTTAAAGTACTCTGCTGTATTTCAACCATGAAGACATGTCAAGGCATTTTGCAGCAAAGCACAGACAGAATACATTTTCCCAACAGAGCTGAGATCAATTTTTAGATTGTTTTTAAAGTCTGTGAACTTAAAATAGTTAATAATGTCTCCAAATACCCACTCAACAGAGACTCTGACCTGGCTCATTGACAGGTTAAAGGCTTGCTGTTCAGCACTTAAGGGAGCACTTCTCTCATAAGGACGCTGAAGGTGAACTCTGTGAGGGTATGCAGGGTCACCATATATGCATAGAGCCTCTCCGTCTGGTCCAAAAGAATGCTGCTCTAGTTGGGGAAGGAGTCCTGACATTGCCAAAATTGCACTGTCATGTCTTCCCTCAACAGGTTCATACAACTTTGCTATAAGGCCATTTGGCGCTACCACGGACTGAACTTTCAGAGCATGTACTCTCTTATGCCCATTGTACACCACTCGTTGATTTCTACTTGGTCTACAGATTGGCCTCACAGTCCCATCCACAAATCCCCAGCAATTTTCTAGGGCTGCTCCTCTATTGTGAATGGCATCTGCAAACAGTTTCAGGCGTTGTGGGGATAGCCAAGGCTGGTCAAGATTTTCTAGCAGGTGTTGAAACGTGTTGAAAATTCTACTAGTTACCATATTGGCATTCATGCTCAAATGGGAAACTGGCCAAGTAAATCTCGGAATCAAGCCTGCATATCTGCAAGGGTAGGCAAAACGTTTGAGACAGACACACAAGGCCTCTACAGAATTCAATACAGTGCTATTGTAGCATCTTATCTGCTCTGGTAACTCAAATGTTTCAACTAGCTGGTATATTTCCCTTTTAGTAAATCGAAATTCAACTTTACACTCATGATCCTCCATTTGTTCAAGGTCAAATGCTGGATACCGCCAGTATGGTTGTTCCAAATGGAGATTTCTTCTATGCCTTTGACCATCTAACAGCAATACTACATCATCGTCATCAAGAATATCGTCATAATACAACTCCAGAATCAAATCGTTCAGTTCAGCGTTGGCTTCCATGATGCTCTGAGGCAGGTTTATATTTACGCGCCAAATTTACAGCGTTGACGTCCTGGTGCTGTTTTCGTAACCAATATTCTCGAGATGGTGCGAACATACTCCTTCACAGGCCTCCAAGGGTCGCCGTCTTGGGCAAGGTCGTGAATCGTAAACTCTCTAGTGGATATCCATTAACAGTTTGTTTGCTGTTGTAGCAGCTTAGGGAACTTCTTCTTGCATTCCCCATTCTGCATGCAGACACATTGAGGATCCAACTCACCACATGGACCATGCAACATGTGCCTCTTGACAGTGTCGTGAAAGTCTGGTAACAACTGTGGATCTGGAATTTCTGTAGACACCAAGCGATCAACATCTTCTGATGTTCGTGGCTTGTCAGCATCTGCAAGAAATAGAACTATGTGTGCATGTGGCAAACCTCTGTTCTGAAACTCAACGGTGTAAACAAATGCTGAGACATGCCCCAAGGCATTTCTTTCAAGAAGATCATGAAGAAGCTCTTTGAGTTTCAAATGGAAAACACGACTGACTATGTCTGGCCTGTCACTTCCAGATTGATTTGGAAGCAAGTTATCTAGAATTTCAGGCCAATTTGGGTTTGCTGTACATGTCAAGAAAATGTCTGGTTTTCCATATTGTCTAACAATTGTCATTACATCCTGGTAGTGTTGATACATGTTTCTTTCACTACCTTGAAAGCTTGATGGTAATATGACAATATGGCCTATGTAAACATCTTCTGCTTAGGCTTGCCTGTGTATATGATCCATCAAGCCCTGGTATGATTCAACACGTAGTTGTGACTGGTGTGTTCTGATGTATGTTAATTCATTTCCCTCTATCTTTGTGAATGCATCAACCAGGTATTGGTGAAACAGTAGACGGGAAAGATGGATTGCTGAAAAGTTGTCACGCACTGCAGCTCTGTAGGCATAGAACTCATTCAGTGTGAGATGTTCTCTGTGCCTTGCTCCTCGCTGGCGTTCATTAGGCATAGCATTTCGCAGAAGGTCAACACTCCAACCCATTTCTCCATGCATGAATAACAATGGGTAAGTCATTGGATCTGCATTTGGTGACGTTGCCTTGACTCTAAGTGTATTATTTGCATTGTTGTCAGCTGGATACACTTATTATAATGTAAAGAATTCTGTTAGACACAACACAACCAATAAAGCCAATAAAGTTCATAAGTTCTGGGTTACATCATTATCTGTTGTGACAGCAAAACATGAAATATGACGTTCTGAACCCAGTCTTCATTATTTTGCTGATGTCTAAGCCCTTCTGGTTAGTGCTGATACCAAACATGTTCGTTATATCAACAAAATCAGAAGCAGAGTAACTAAAGGTAAGTTGTAGATAAATAAAGCGCAAAGTGAAAAGAGTATCTGTATATAATGACATTAACATGAATATGTATAAAGAATGTATGTGTGAACAATAGATTGGGAGTAGTACTATGTGTCCTGTAAAGAACAGAGTATCTGTATATAATAACATTAACATGAATATCTATAAAGAATGTATGTGTGAACAATAGATTGGGAGTAGTACTATGTGTCCTGTAAAGTATATTAACAAATAAGGACTTCAGACTATAGTTTACTGTTGTAAATGGAAGTTGCATTTTACAGATTCTGCTTTCTAGGCAGCTTACTTTCCAGTTTGAGCTTGAACTATTACTGAAATATGCCAAAAATATGACTATCCTAACAGAGTAGCAGAAGTGTACCTCAAGATCTCTGTCTGATGGATTTGGTGCTGCACCATCATTTCCACCATATACTGCTGCAATCTCTGTTGCTGTTGGATCAGCATAACGCCTATCCTGAAATGGACGCTGGGCAATGACCATTCTGATAGGCGGAGCAGGCTCATTATTGGCAGCAGCAAGTTGCCTTTCTCTTTGATGACTTTGACCCATGTTCTGATACTGTCTTGCATATGGATTGACAGCCAATAGGTCATCCTGAAGAAGCTGGATGATATCAGCCTGTAGATTTTCATTTCGTGGATTATTAACCCTTTGCTGCAATGCATCATTGGCATCTAGGATATACAACTGTGCATATTGAGCTGGCCGACCCTCTGGGGCCTCCTTTGCAGCTGTGAGATGGTAGGCTTGACCATGAATGGTAACAACTCTAGGACCCCTACCAGCATGTTCAGTTAGTGCTGCATTCCAAGATGCCATAGCCATTGTGGCGTTATAGTGGCGAATTTTTTCAAGGAAATGACGTGACTGTGCTGTGCTGCCACTGAATAACTCCACAACATTCTGTGATGGGAGTTGAATTGGTGGCAAAGAGACCTTCCCCTGAAAACAGCATTTGGTGGAGATGCGCCAGGTAGTGCACTCTTCCTGGAAATATCTGGCTCTGCAGTGAGGGCACCTGTTGTTCATGTCACGTAGGGAATGAGGGGCTGGAAGCTGAATGGGCTCATCGTCAATCATGCCTTCTCCCTCTGGAAGGATCAGATGTTCTGCCTCAAGCACTACTGGATCATGGGCTGGTGAGTGCTGTAGTTGCAATTCATCCAGCTCATTCACTGCAGCATCAACAGGTGCATCATGATTACATTGTTCTGCTTGATGCTGCCGCTGTTCTCTGTAGTAGTTGCGCAGGTATTCTCTTCTACGTCTATCTCCCACACGCACTCTTGCTCTACGCGGCATGTTGACAAGTGCTGTATGCAAGTACATATAATTTTACACCAGCAAGAAGCATAAAATGTTAAAGAACATTATTGAAGATAGTGTCTGCACAAACAAAAAATCTGGAAAACGTTCTAGCCAATAATATATGAACTAATCAGAATTATAAATCTCTCTATATACCACAAATTCTCTGTTAAACTCCCCTCAATGATGCCCTCCCTTTCTGGACCAAGAAAGTTGTTAAGCCCCCTCTGTCAATTAAACCCCCTACAAACTATTCAACTATTTTTCAACCTATGAAGAATGACAATAAAACATTGACTTAATGTGGATACAAAATGTTCTACATCAACTGCTACTCACAATGTTTCAATTTTGTTTGTTCTGCTGGGAGCTAATGATATACATCCTAAATACTATGACTATTGATGTGTATGTTGAAACAGCAAATATTTAGCTAAGTATTTAACATTTATAAGCAATCTATTAAGCCCCTATCTCTTATAAACTATATGTAGAGTGCTTTAAATTAATAAGCCCCCCTGATGGGCTTGAAAGAGAATTTATGGTAGTAGTAAAATACTTCAAACAATTACTGGAAATTGAGTCTGTACGTGAAGCAGGTACCACCTCATTGTAGAGAATGTATTCTGGAGAACTACTTGAGAAAACAACAGATACAGCAACTACCCAAACACCTAGCTCAAGTATCTGATGGTAAAGTTTGCCAAATATAGTGCATGCCTAATGCATGTCTCTGGTAAATAAAATTGTGTTATAATGGTATACACATATTGGAGCACATTGCACAGCCACAAAATAAATCTCTCGTCATGGCTACTACAAAGTACAAAATAATTACCAACCCCTAACTATCTCATGAGAGCTTGTGCTAAATATTAAAAGCTTTTAATATAGCATTTACAGCACAAATAAATGGTAAACAATAGTACTCACATTCAGTGAATTTGAGACCAAGTGTATGAAGGTCAAGTTGAAGTAGAATAATACATATCTAAACACAGCAAGAAACAGTATAATAAGACAATGCTACAATACAGACAATGTAATGCCACAAAGTAATAGACAATTTAGTAGTCAATTATACTGCATAAACTAATATGTAAATAAGCGAAAATGCTCTATAGCAACATGATCAGTAGAAATGGACATAGAGTCAATGAGTTTTCACATAAAATAAAAGTGAGCTCAAACTTAACAAGTCCTTTAAGTATGAAACAAAACAAACAAAAACCTAGTAGAAATAGAGAGACGCTTTCTAGAAAGTCACTGGCACAATGCAGACAGCATTAATATTCACCGGTATTCATATTCACTGGGTAGTATTGCATATTGTAATTCTCAAAATGTAACATAGACAAATCAAGTACATAAGTATGAATTATCCTTAGCAACATATGCAGTGGAATACGCACAAATGCAATGGGTACTTATTATCTATAAGCAGAAGCGCACAAAAACGTGAATGCCAAGTACAATGATGAAAATCCATATGACATGGTAAGAAAACTGTAACATACATCTTTTATGTAAATATGCAGGGAAGTAACACAGTAACAGAACCAGTAGACATATACAACATATAGTGAGTACTCACTGTAAATAATAGTGACATCAAAGGTACAATCAATTACAAGTAGAAAACTCTATGGGAGATGGGAAGAAAATTGGTTAAGAGCAAATCAAAGATGAAGATAGAAAACAATACAAATGAGTGTTGTCAGGACATGACTGGATGCTTTATACTGACATACTGAAAGAGTTATAACTGTCCCTTATTGACAACAAAGGATACCTATGCAGTCAAGTAAATGTACTGAAAACCTATCAAGCTCCTGCATAAACATAAAAGCAACTACCTCCAGTGCTCTTTAGACTGCAAGAGTTGACCAAATTTCGGGCTTCAAGAAAAACATTGGCCACAAACAGCAAAGTATAATGCACCACATGGTCGGATTTGACGACAACTATTTGGCCATAGAGCACAAATGATAAAAGAGAATTGAACAATGATACACTTTCACAAAATCAGAAGAAATGCAGGTCTCACCGTATTGCTGATTACGAAGATGTCACTTGATGTTTCAACACACTTCTCTTTTCAATAGGAAAGAGCTAACCACGAGGCAAGCGCGACTGAGAGGACTGGAGACAAAAGGAATATGGCGGATATGACCCAGAGACAATAGGAGAGATCTAGACACTAGTGTTCACAACATAGTCCACCGAAATACAACGATCACCCAACAGCCCCCGACGAAGGACTGAGGGATCGAGCTATGCCGAGTATTACAGCACATGGTAAATACCTGTACCTGTGAAACAAAAGTCACCTACCTCCCCCCACATAAGTAATCTTGTGCTATCACTCCATTGACTTGAGTGTAAATACTGGCATCATAGAATTGTCATTTATATCTATTTATTCTTGCAGCGCAAAGCGAAAATCTACACTTAGGGAGCAAAGCTTACCACTCAATTAATTACATCTCAGAATGTAAGTGCACTAAAATGAGTGTAAATAGTTGCTAAATGGAATTTTCATAGATAATCCATTCACTTACAGCACACAGTAAATAGCTGCGATAATGGAACAAATTCACCCCATACCCCCAATCAATGAAACCTCAGAATGTAACTGCATTCACTTGATTGTAAATAATGGCTTCATGGAAATGTCATTGAGAATCCATTTATTACTACAGCACATGCACGTTTTTTATATGAAAACAGTTTATAAGAAAATAAGGCTCAATCGTCAAAACCCTAAGAAAATTGATAGAAAATCATAAGGCTCAATGTCCATCATTATGGGTTTTTATAGGCCAAAAATTGGTACTTTGTCGATATTGCACTCAACATGTTAAAGATGGAATTCAAATTCAAGTATACAATACCAATAACGAAAGTGTAAGCCATTTTAGCAAGTTTCTTTCAGTAAAAGGTAAGAAAAAGTTAAGAAAATAGTAGGCTCAATTTTTGGGAAAAGTTAAGAAAATTGAGGCTAGGCAAAAAAATGGTTGTCTTATAAAAAAACGTGTAGTGAAAACATATATTCAGCATGAACAGGTAGAGGTTTTCAGCACACGCATTGGGCTCTTTGCCCAATACATGACAAATGTAACTTTCCCTATTGAGGTTTAACTATGTGTACGTGGCATTGTTTCTAAGATCTATTGCATGATATACAGTACTACAGTTCATACTAAATAAAAGAAGTAGGTGTGCATGATAGTAAAACTGAAATTTTCCCCCTATAGGGTGGCCAATAAGATATTATGAAGGACATGGAATTGCTTCGTAGCCTCAAATACATTTTGCTGTCTGTTTTAGTAGAGTTCTTCAATATTACAACACAGTGCTCATTATTATTCGGATACTATTATTTGATAAGGCACCAAAGAGTGATCGTAAAGTGGATGGACGGCAATAATTGACTGTTGAAGAAGGTAAAAGGCAGAGAAACTATGTGTATAGAAATGATAACAAACAAATGCTAGTGCTGCATAACTAACTAAAATATATATACACAGTTGTGTGTCCTATTTTTCTACTTTTCTTTTTTCTCAATTTCTTTGTTTTTTTTCTCCTTTGCAAACTTTTCTTGATGACTTCGACATACAAAGTTGTCTGTGATCTATAAAGAGAAGCAGAGAGAAAATAACAGATACATAATAGCATGGTAGGTAACACACTGTACGTGTGGAGAAAGTGAAAATAAAGTGTAGAGTATTGTAGTGGATGTATGTGAAATTGAAGCGTCAAGACATTCTGTGGTACAATAAAATACCGTACTGACTTGAGTAAGCCCCCTCTTTTGACCCTTTCCCTCACATTACACCTCATGGGGCTATCTGGGCTGCATGTAAGTCTGGTGAACAGCAAGGAATATAAAACATTCAGCTCTTGGTCTGCTCATGTGAGTAACGTATTATACAACGTACTGTCGTTATGACGTGTGTCTTCCTTTATTGTATTTCTAGTTATTGTGGAATGAAACTAAAGTAGAGTATTTGTCTACAAGAATATTGACAGAGAATCATGCAAGCAATACGAAACTTACCTCACATTCTCTAATTTTTTGCCTTCACTATTTGTGAAGACACATTCTTGGCTGTGTTATAGGGTGAAGGCTGTTGCTACTCGCCATTTAAAGTGGGATAAACGTTCGTTGCTTTTCCATGATAGTACCTAGGATATAGTAATAGTACAATACAGTTTATATATTAATTGACGGTTGGAGAATCAATAAGAACCTGTAAGAAATTATGTATGACAATTCCAGTATCAAAAATTTTCACGATCCAGTATCAAACACTTGTTTCAGATTGTCCTAGCAAGAAATTTACTGTCAAAGGCTTTTGCGCATAACTAAAATGAAGTGAAAAACTAAAATGGAAAGTGAAAAAGCTTAATATACACGTGGAATGAAAATAAATACTATAAAATCTCTCTTAAGGTTCAAAAATCCAGTACTGAACTTTCTCACTGTTTTGAGCAGCTGAGTACCAGTGTCTTATAAACCACTCTCCTATAAAAAACATGTATTTGAATTTGATAAAAGGTATAGCAATGCAATGTGAATATTTATAATATATGAAGTGAAATAGCTATCACATTCTCTTCCCCCAACCACACGGTCACTCTCTGTCCAGCCATTACTGCTAATCACAATCCCCACAAGTTAAAGATAATGGCTAATGATGATCTGGAAAAATTGCAAAGCATTATAGCGATAAATACTTGTGAATCCCTAGCACTTCGGCATATGTCATCAGGTGTTAGTGCAGTCAGCATTTCCTAATTGAATCTGTACAGCTGGTTATCGACAAACAACTGTCATGGTAACAAAAAGTAGAAAGAGAGTTAGGATGAAAAAGCATATTGATAGCAGTTTCTCAGATAATCTGCAAAGTGTTATCGGTAACACATGTGTTTAGGAGAATGATGGATGGTTTGGAGCAGAACAGGAAAAGCCATAAGTACAAAGAAATAGGGTGTGGAAAACATTGTTGGAACTTTTGTGTCGGCACATCAAGAATGAACGCATGTGGTCAGCCTTGGCACAAATCCCCTTGCTATTTGTTACTGATGAGCTACCTTCACTGACTATTACTGAACGCTGTGGCTGTCTCAGTATAGTAGTGTTTCGAAGGATAAAGTCATGTCCATCTGCAAATCTATTTGCTATAAAAAATCTCCTTGTGCCTCAGCCTCAATGCTCTTCACTTTTCCGGAAGATGAGCCTGTTAAATAACCCAGGCTATAAAGAAATATGCTATATAATGCATTGATAGTAGTGTGTTGTCAGTATTGAGCGAATGACAGTGATTGATTGTGAAATTTAATGTCTGTAATTGTTGATTGAGGGAGATATTGTGCTTACCACACAAAGAGCACTGACCTGCTGCGAGCAGATAGCACCATATGAATGAATGAATGAACACAAAGAGCACTGGCAAGGTGGGAATACAGAGAGCTATTAGCATGAGTTGGTATCGAATCAAAGGGAGGTGAGGCCGCGAAACATAAGCTATAAGTGTTGGCATATAGTGAGTGTATAAAATAGTCACTAATAAGGTGGTCTTAGTTTTTACGGTTATTTGTGGAAAGGAGATAGTGCATAATAGAGAATTAAAATGGATCCAACACTAAGAGGTAAGGTCATGCTGAAGAAAATGGGGGCGGAAAGTAGAAGAGCCGACATGAAGGTGAAACGAATGAGGGAAAGCATGGAAGTGGCCATGAGGGGTTTATCACCATTGATGGAGGAAGTAGAGACCACGAGGGAAGACATGGCAGCCTTAGATAGGACACGTAAAAACGTAGAAAAAGCCATGAACGACATGGAAGAACAGGCAATGCTGGAAGAAAGTTTTCTAGAGGAGTTTTCATTTGAGGAGGAGGAGGTAGAGGGAAAAGGAGCAATGGAGGACGCTACTATTAAGGAAGAGGAGTTAGTGCAAGATAAAGAGATAAAGGAGAAAAGTGAAACACTTATGGAGGTGACTGATGACTAAGTGTAGGATTGATAAATAAATAAATTTTAAGTTTGTGAGACCCATTACAGGGGAAAAGTGCACACAGCTACAATGTTGTAAAGTTGTTACAACTGTGAAAGCGAGTATTATTGTCCCAGCAATGTCTGGCTGTAAAGATTATCTATAATAAGGAATTTCCAAGATTTTTCAGATCAGTTAGATATGTTTTGCCACCGTTAGATGATGCTAGCATGTCATAAGAAGAGGCAAGGTTACACCATATGTAAACCATCCACTCCCCCCCC
>WIPJ01001189.1:118909-135783 GCA_018155075.1 Cassiopea andromeda | reverse complement strand
GTTTTGTATACAGTGGGATTAGTCAGTCAGCGCTCTAGTTCTATTAACTCTATGCTCTACCCCCACCTTTTCTTGGTATATATTCAACATGCAGTAATACCAAGGAATTCACACACCTGGGAGTAGTTTCACTATTCAAACTCAGTTTAGTTGAGGAAATCAGTATACAGCTAGATCCAAGAGAAAGAAGGAATCGACGCCATGTTTCTCCGTGGGGGGCGAAGCCCCTCGCTACAACAGAAGTTTGATTGCAGTTCCACATGCTTTACCAATCAAAACAAGCACCAATATCGACAGAGGTCAAGCTTAAATATACAAATTACCCATAACTGTCTGTGGAAACCGGACACTTAGTGAATGAAGAGGCACATCAGGACACGAATTTCAAATCAACAGAAACCCGCTTAGAATACGACTACGGAATAATATACGCGAAAGGCAGCAAGCAAATCCCCTAAGTAAATCAAACGGGTCATGCCACAATAATTGTTTAGTTTACCTGTATATGAATCAGCAATTCATCACGAATCCAAATGCCACGAAAACAAAAATATATATTATCTAGTAGCACACTTCCTAATAGTAAACAGTATGAACTCGCATAGATCTTTGCCAAAAATAACACAGGACTTTCGCGAATTCATTAAGAACAGAAGAGAACCAAAACAGAGGGCAGCGAAGCTAAATACTCTAAATAACACAGTAAAAGTGCTTTAGTCAATTCAAACATAAAAAGAACACTCACCTGCAAGAAAGCAAGCATCCACCGCTGCAGAGAATATCACATAATGGCGACCGCTCCTTCAACCAAGGCTATTGTGTGAGGTTGCATTGACAGGATGAGACAATGGAATCTGTCACCTCCGACAATAGATACCGTCAACTCCAGCGGGAAAATCTGTCACCTCCCTCACAGCCAGAACCGCCAGTCAAAGATCGCGAGGAACAGGCTGGATTCTCTGGGCGAAAAGGCAGAAAATCGCGACGAAAAATAGATATCCTAATAGCCACGTACAGGCGGCACCATCGGCGACCGGTTGCAGTCCGCCCAGGCCACCCCCCTCAGACCCTTTTGAACTGAATCCAATCCGTCGGCCCCTGTGATCTTACAAAAACAAAGGCCCATTGTTTTCCATTGTTCTGCCATTGTTCACAGTGCCCTCCGCATAAATTATCATATAGGGATCTTAGTATATATAGATTTAACAACATAATAAACATGTTCTTAAAAATACTTGTGCTTGGTGACTTCCTAATTTCAGGTCAGTTTGAGTTCCAGTCTATACTTGTTCTACGGTAAAGGGAATACTTATAAATCTCTCGGTTTAAATCTGAACAAATTGTGATGGGGTTAAATCTGAAGACATATATAAACCAACCACTGTTCAAGAAAAAGTAAAGGATTATATTGTAATGATATCCGCATCTGACAGGAACTTGTAGTTCAAGTTCTAACATAACAATTTCAAGATAGATAGCATTGAGGGTAGATGATATACAATACAGTATATAGCAACATAAGAAAGCAGTAGCTAGCTAGCAGTAGTTATACTACACATTTAGGTTGATGAACACTTTTTTATTGCAGGTGTGGCATAGATGATGTATAACTGTTATGACTAAAATTATTTCCATATAAACTGGACAGTAACTTGGAATAAAAAGAGAAAATTGCTCAATTTTGGACTATCTTTAGTCTGCTAATACATTGTTTGGAGCCTCATCTATTTTTCTTGTAAATGAAAGCATGGAAGTATTTGTTTTAATCTTTTTTAATGCCTAAGAAAAATAGTCAAAGTTTAGCTCTTGGTGCAACATAACATTTGATCTTCAACATTATGTTTCTATGCTAAAAGCACCATTGGGCCACCTGATTAGACTATGTTGAGGTAGATAAGCCACTGTGTAATACTAACTGCTAGTTGCTTTGCCCTACCTAATCTGCACACTTTATTTTCGAATGTATGCCTTTTACTTGATATACGTACTTAAGAAATCTGAACAACTGGATTGCAATAGAGTTCTTAAGTGTGATGTCATGTTACCATGGCATCTGAAAACTAAGTTCCAAACAAACTTCTTGCGAACAGGCGCCATTACCGTGTTTACTTGATTGAACCCTAAGTCTTTTCACCAAAAAGACATCTCTTGGCAGAAAAATGAAATTCACAGCATTATTGACATCAGATTGTTATACTGACATAGTTTCACAGACATATACCTCTAAACTTGTCTGAAACTAGACCCTGAAAGTTAGCGTTTGCTGGAAAACATGGTTCAGTGTTTCGCACCAGATTGTAACCATTACTCAGAGAGCCATGATTGTAGATTTTATAGCTTTCCGAGCGCTACTAAGAAGGAACAGGAATATAAACGATGGATAAAGCGTGTAAGGTAAGATCAGTTATCGCAATGTGTCGCAGACAAAAGTATCATACGTAAGTTTACTTCATTTCTCTCGTTTGTACGTACATGTATCATGTATGTATGGACTGTTTGGTGGGTTCTGTGCTTAACAAAGGTATAAATTCTTATTTAGGCGAGGTGATAGATGTCCTGGAAAGCACTCTAGAGATTGTAGTTGGCATTTCCGAGATGGTGATAAAAGCAACGGACCTGAGATTTTCACCAGCAATGCAAGTACGTTCTTTCACCAGACGGCTAGTCTACAAAAGGACAGAAGGCGAAGAAACAAAAAACTGAAGAGAGTGTAAAAGCCTCTGATTTAGTAGAAAGACTTAAACCAAACGAGGATCCTGAAGAAAACAAGCAAAATAAAAAAGTGCCAGTTACAGAGATTGTTCTACGCGCAGCACTGGAGAGTAAGAGCAGGGAGTTAGAAAAATACCAAGGTGAAGCTGTGTCACAAAGAAGCCATTACACAGTTTCAACTCTGACTGCCGATGTTTTGAGAATGGAGACAGGTCTACCTACAAAAGAGGTATTTGATATTCTTATTGAGTATGCTTTAAGGTTTAATGACTCCATTAACTACATTTTATGCTTGGAAAGTCATTACAATTTCTTTCGAAGACCAGATATGTATCCCTGTAATGAAAGTAAGACAGAATTACACCAGTTTGCACCTTGCACAGTTGTTTTCTTGCAGTGTAGCAACTATTTCCACTATTGTACTCACGTTTATACATGTTTTACATGATAATGCATTTAAAGAAATCATGACAACTGTACCATCTAGGCACAAGAACAACGCTTGTATACCATCTTCATTTTCATCTTCAGGGTTCAGTACTTGTACAATTATCATAGATTGCACAGATATTGAAGTAGCTACACCAGGGCTGATGAGCCATCAACATGCAACTTATTCAAGCTACAGGGGAGTGACTTCTTTTAAGGTTTTAGTTGGTGTAGCACCAAATGCTGTAATCACTTTTGTCAGTCAGCTATACCCTGGTTCTATTTCAGACAATACATTGTTCAAAGGTCAGGGTTTCTGAACCAGTTGTCCACAGGGGACCTAATTGTGGCAGATAAGGGATTCCTAATAGAGAGCATAGTCCCAAGTGGTGTCTCTGTGAATATCCCACCTTTTCTGACTGATGGACAGTGTACAGAAAGTGAAGCTAGGGCTACCAAATCAAGTGCACAGTGCCAAATATATGTAGAAAGAGCCAATGCCAGGCTGAAAGAGTGTAAACTGTTGAGTTTTGTTCCAAGTTATCTTCGATGTCATGTGGATATTGTTTTTCAGTTGTGTGCTGCCTTAGTCAACCTACAGTATCCTTTAATAAAGGAAGTATGTGAAGACACAAACGTTGACTAGATGCTATATTTAGACTATGGAGAAACTTACTTGAAATGTATATAAAAATTTATTTCAATAATTGTGTGTTCACTAAAACAGTCTATATTATTACACACTGTAACAACTCTCTATGTAGCTGCATTCTTGTGGATGTATAACATGTATTAAATACAAGACACATTGACTTTGAGTATTTTTAGTCTCCATTGTATGTCATATCGTATAAGTACAAAGTAAAGCAGGTACAAAATAAATTAAAGTTCTCCTTCTGTTATCGTGGGGAAAATGTGAAGAAAATAAAAATCTTTTACGACACAATAGTGGCCACCCATGACTCTAATAAAATAATATACCAGAAACATGAAACAAACGACGCAATACATGAACTCAAATAAAACTCAAATAAATCTTGTTGTGAATCAGCAGCACCATCTACTATCGAACTTACGAGAGAGAGATAGAAAAAACAAAAACAAAACAATTAATATCCTATGGGTGATTGACAGGGCAGACAGAAGCAACCACTGTACTGAGACACTGGTGCCACTGGGCTGCACAATTTCTAACATTCTCCCACTCAGACCTGAGGCACCAGTCCCATACTTTCTGACAGATGCGTAAAACAGTCTCTAGGCAACGGCTTTGTTAATATATCAGCTATCATTGACTTTGAATCACAATATTGCAATTTGATGTTTTTCCTTGCTACTTCATTCCTTACAAAGTGATATTTGATGTCAATGTGCTTCGACCTCTTATGGTGCACTGGATTTCTTGCCATTGCAATAGTGGCTTGATTGTCTTGCATTATCAGCACTGTGCCTATCTCTGCTCCAATTTCGCTGAATATGTGCTTTAGAAATAAACCTTCTGTTGCAGCTTCACTTAATGCAATATAGTCTGAATTTGCTGTAGATAGACTGACTGTCCTTTGTTTGCCACTGAACCAGCTAATTGGGGCTCCACTTACCATAAACACGTATCCAGATGTAGAGATTCTGTCATCAATATCTCTAGCAAAATCTGCATCTGCATAACCTACAAGCTCACTTGATCCATGCTTCTAGAATAAACCTTTTGTCTTTGTGCCTTTTAGATAGCGAACAATTCTTTTTGCGGCTGTAAGGTGTGCTTGGGTGGGGCACGAATTGTAACGAGAACAAGCTCCCACTGCGAATTGAATGTCTGGTCTGGTCTGGTTGCTAATACAGCATAAAGTAAACTTCCAATTATTGACTGATAGTTCTTTTGATCAACACTTTCAGATCCATCATTTTTACACAACACAACATTTGGATCAGCAGGTATAGCAACTGTCTTTGCATCTTCCAATTTGAACTTTTGCAGCATATTATTAATGTATGCTTCTTGATTAAGATGAATTCCGTCTTCAGTTTGTTTTACTGCTACACCAAGAATATAATGTAATGGTCCCATATCAATCATTTTAAATTCTTTAATCAAATCACACTTTAACTGTTGCATCTGTAATGAATTTTCTGTCATTAACACTAAATCATGAACATAGACTGTGATTAAAATCAAAGGGTCCTTTTTCACAAAAACACAATAGTCACTTTCAAGTCTTTCAAAACCTAGGCCTTGTAAATACGTTGTAAATCTTTGATTCCAGCAACGTGGACTTTGCTTAAGTCCATACAACGAACGCTTCACCATACCAGGTTTTCTTTGCCTTTTTCTGCATAGCCGGGGGGCTGTTCCATATAAAGTTCCTCATCTTAATAACCATTTAAAAAGGCTGTTGTGACATCCATTTGATCGATGAGCAAATTATTCTGTACTGCAAAAGCTAACAGTGTACGTAAAGTATCAAATCTTACTACAGGAGAGAATGTCTCATGATAATCAACACCATATCTCTGGGAATATCCCTTTGCCACAAGTCTTGCTTTATATCTCTCAATCGATCCATTCTCTTTGTACTTGCGTTTAAATACCCATCTACAGCTTATTGCCTTACGACCTTCTGGCAGCTTTACAAGTTCCCATGTATCCATGTTCAACAGCGAATTGTACTCTTTGTTTGCAGCTTCTTGCCATTTCTCACTTTCTTTACTTGAAACAGCTTCTTCAATTGTTCTAGGCTCATCCTGATTGATGTGAAATAAATAATGACATCTCTCTGGTTGTGCCACAGCAAGATCAATTTCCTCAAAATCTGTGACATCTAGTTCATCACCCTGAACCCAGTCACCTAAACGATTTGGTTCCTTCCTCTTATGCAGTGATCTTCGAATTACAGGTGCTGGTTCAGAATTCTCAGCTGGCTGTTGATTCTGACTTTCGTCTTGTTCATGATTCGACGCAGAACTTTGTTGAACTGGTGTTGTAACTGGATCACAATCGAGTACTGTTTCTCTTCCAAAATCACTCTCAGTAAATTGAACATCACGTCGAATAACAAGCTTCCGGTTTTGCTCATTGAATAATCTGTAGCCAGTAGAATTTGGTCCGTAACCAACCAGTCGTAATTTCTCAGCTTTTGGCATAAGCTTCCTTTGCTCTGTGTCCGGTAGCAACGCATATCCATAGCAACCAAAAATACGAATATGGTCTACTCTTGGCTTTTGGCCGAAAAATCTTTGGTAGGGGGTAACGCCTGTTGTAGTCATTGGCATACGATTCCAAATATAAACTGCAGCTCCCACTGATTCAGCCCATAAATTATGTGGCACATTTGCATGTGCAATCTGAGCAAGTGCAATTTCATTGATGGTACGATTAAGTCTCTCTGTGACACCATTTTGTTGGGGAGAACGTGGTACAGTTTTCTGGTGCACAATTCCTTTCATCTTTAAGTAGTCTTCAAACTGCTTAGACGTATATTCCCCGCCATTATCTGTACGTAGTACTTTGATCCTTTTATCTGTTTGATTTGCGACTTCCACTTCATACTCCTTAAACTTTGAAAAAACTTCATCCTTTGTATGCATAAAATAGACGCTACAAATCCTGCTATAATTGTCAATGAAAGTTACAAAATATTTTGCACCACCATAAGATGCTGTTGAAATTGGCCCACACACATCACTATGCACAAGTTCCAATATATCAGTTGTGCGTACCTCGCCAATAGGTTTAAAGGCTTTTCTTGTTTGCTTAGCTTGCGCACAACCTTCACAAAATGACATTTGTAGTCTACCACGCTTTGGCAAATTAACTCCTCGAATTAGGCCTTTTCTCACTGCATGCACTAAACGACCCGCACCACAGTGACCTAATCTTCTATGCCATAAATCCATTGTGGCTGTCAACTCGTCCTCACTGCTGGTTGTGCATGCTGCGTTTATTGTTTGCTTTTCGACTCTGACCTGTGTATCTGCACAAAGAATAAACATTAAGAATAATTGTCCCAGTCCCTATTGCAAAACACTTATTGCCATCACCTAAAACTACAGGCTCGGGGGACGTAAACTGTTCATAACTACTAAAAATATCAAAATCATAAGTCATGTGTGCACTAGCACCGCTATCAATAATCCATTGATTACGTCGCTGTAAGCTTCCATGATAAACAACAGTAAATACACCTGCATCTTCTTCATACTCATCCTTTTCTTCTTCATACTCATCCTTTTCTTCTTCACAAGCCATCTTTGCCTGATATTTCCTCCTGGGTTGAGTCTGTTTGTCAGTTGAATTGCTCTTCCTGTTACTGCCACATCCAATGACTTTCACCATTATACCCGTGCGGACAATCACGTTTCAAGTGACCTACCTCTCCACAATTGTAACAAGAACCAGAAACACCTTTTCCACGGCTGGGTCTTGAAAAATTGTGATTTGCAGCATACATCACTGACGAACTTGGCGTTGAATTCCTTTTCTCCATTACTCTTTGTTCCTCTGTTTGTAATCCTTCCCGTAACTCTGACAATGTGACTTCTCCTTTTGCTACATAAGCAGTACGTAAACTTTTGTATTCTGATGATAATCCACGAAGAAGAACAGCTATCTGGAAATTGGCAGACACGGCAGAATTAATTGCAGCTAATCGCTCAGTTATTCCTTGTAACTCTTTAAAATATCCATCCACCGTCTGATCTGACCTCATTGTTAAATCGAGTAGCTGTGAAAGTAACTGCAACTTGTTTGACAACGAAGCTCTGTCAAAAGTTTGAACCAATTCATTCCATTTCTGATGTGGGGTAGCCAATTCCGACCTAGCAATGATATGTAACTGAGAAGTACTTACAGTCTGTAGTAAAATTGAATTGACCCTTGCCTCTCGCACTCTATATCCAGCCAATGCCTGATTATCAGCACCATTTTCCGGGCGAACAACAGATCCATCTACTAGGCCCCAAAGTTCTTTAGCTTGTAAATAAGCAGTCATTTGTAATTTCCATATTGGCCAATTGGATTCGTTCAACCTATCGATAGAAGGTAACTTATTGTCTGACCTAAATTTACAACCTGCTTCACAAGAACACACCCATTGAAGATTCAAAGTGATCTCAACGACGCAAACCTTATTTGAGCACCTTTCCTCAGCGTAACACTTCATTTACATTTGAATGCTCCTCTAGGACATTCACACTCTGTTGATACTATATTGTTCTTTTCATCTAGGTATATCTAAAATAGAAAATTACGAGTTGATGAGTAAGATGCAGTGTATGTCATTTGTAAAACACACACAGTGAGTGGATTTAGACAACTAAAATCAGGGTAATTATTTGTTTGAAAGTTGAGTCCCTGAGACCCTAAATAACCTCCTTCAAGATGTTGTTCTATATATCCAAAACAACAAATTAGTTTCACTGTTAGCATAATCGATTTTCTGAATTATTTGCATTTTTCGTTTGCTTGAAAGTCTTTGCTTTCCATTATGAAACTGTCAGAGAAACAGAATACTTTATCGAGTATTTCAGCATTGTGCTTTAACTCCTATAAAAAAACTTCATACAGCGAATTTAACCAATTATTCCTCTAATCTCAGTCTGAAAAGCCACTTTGATCGATGGGATAAGCCAAAAGTGCTCTCTACACATTATACTTGTTCTAGTCCCCTCAACTTCAAGATTGTTCAACTTACCGTAACTTTATACGCTTTATTCTTCATACTTGCGTGAACTTGTCCTTTGAGAACCCCTTGACTATAACAAAAATTGTCTATATGTCCCGATCTGTAATGATGTTCTCCTCTCGTGATAGATTTTTCCTCTCCGGAAAAGAAAGAGCTGAGAGCCGCTATCGAAAGGGACGCCATCTTCGTTTGTGTTCAGTTTGTTTGGAACTGAAAATCCAGTTACCTAGTAACGTGATGTAACTACTTAAGAACTCTATTAACAAAGCTTTTGAGGACAACAGCATGTTTGTTGAGCCAGGCCCTCTTGTTAACTAACTTCAAATCCTCATCAGTTTAAACAGAATGAACAAAACACCAATAAGTATGGTAGAAAATAAAACAGAGTAACAACCTACAAGTTGGAATAAGCATCCTTGCGCTCTCAGATAAAGCAACTTCAATCATCAAGGTGATGTTTCTTAACAGAAGTGTCCAAAACATATGCCATCAAAAAGTATGGTTGACAGTTAAACACTGAAATACTATGGCAAAATTTAACCATCCAGATACAATGTCCGGTTGTAGGCTCTTAATAAAGGAAGGGTCTTTTGTGCGGGTTTCTATTGTATTGTTTCTCAACTCCTTCACCTCGCTTTTCCATAAAAACTTGACATCAATGCATCTCTTATTTTGCCAGCTTCAACAGTATTGTCACGACTTTGGGAGCTGTTTGTCATGATCAAACAGTCAACGACCTCATCCTGTGGTCTTTTCCTCTCCATATCATCAACTGTCTCATCCCAACAATTAGGTGCTGCATCTTCCAGCTCTATGCATATATTATGCAGCTCAATGCAGGCTAGTGTCATTGTTTGGGTGGTATTATTCTTACTCTCACACTTTCCATCAATACCCTCCAGCACCCCTTGCGCCTTCCATAAGCCCCTTCTGTCACCATCCTGGCCCTGCTAAGTTGATAAGTGAAATATCTTTGGTCCTCTGACAGAATGTCATTTGTGTATGGCTTCATTAGCCATGTTTTACATGGGAATGCAGAGTTTCCTACAATCAATGGATGCATTTTGGCCCCTACCTCCTGTTTTGCAATACTTGGAATCACTTTCCCTTCAGTGATATCATTGTACATTTTAGTGGACTTAGATATAAGAGAATCATGACTATTTCCTGGATAGCCACAGCTTGCCCAAATACATTTCTATGTGGCGTCTACAATTGCCATTAAAACTATCGACTAAAACGTTTTGAAGTTGTGGTACTCTTTGTGGGCCTCTCTACCACAACCTGGGCTGTTTATCGTAATATGGCAACCGCCTATCGCACCAAAGCAGCAAGGGAATTGCCATAATGATTCCATTTCAACCATTGTGTCCATAAACTCTTCACCACTTGGAAAATACCTCTCAACATTGTCCTGCCACAAATTGTTGACAATGCTTCTGAAACCTCTTTTGTACTGCTGCAAATGGTTGGGCATGCAAGGCCAGTCATTTCTGTTATTGTTGATACGTAGTCTCCCCTACCTAATCGATACAGACAGATAGCCAACTAACGTCTGGGGACAAAGGCTCTTCAGTCATGACTTGTTTCTTGATATCTGCTCTAATTTGATATAGAATGTACTGAAAAGGTCCTCTTGAAACCCTAAATGGTGGCGTAAACCTCTTGTCTGAATATGATGTCCAAACTAAATGCCAACAGCCACCATTTCTACTCAAGCATTGACAGGATCTTGATGCATGAATATAGTCTTGTGTGGAGAGTAAACAAATTGAAAACAGGGAAGCCTGCAGCATGACCTTCCACCTCTTTTTCAGTACACGTAATATTGCTCGCTGAATCCGTATTCCCTTCTTTCTTATCTGCTTCAAGACGGTGAGACTGCTTTCACTATTGGCACAAGAAGCAACAAGTGCTGAAATAACCATGTGACTATTTGGTGCCATCTTTTCAAACAGCCTAAGCAAAGGTGAATGAGAGCATTATGACAGGGGTGAGCTCTAAAACCTGTAACAAGGGGGACTCTAGGTGCAATATCAGACATTGGGTGTGGCCCATTTGCAGCCACACCCGTATTTCTGATGATGGAGACATGATAGTTTAGTTTAAGGGGATCCACTGGTCCAAAGTGTAACTTCTTCATTTCTAGTTGGATTGTAGCGAATTTTTCATATATGGCATAGTTTGATGTGGTGAGTTCAAAAGTGCTTGCAAAAGGTGTCTCTTTTCAGCCGTTTCCATGGTAACTGAAAGACAACTGATGTCAAGGGAAAGTCACTAGTGAGTGCAATTTTCTCACACAATACCGATTTGTCTCCTCTAACTACTTTACCTTTCTTTGGCAGATATTACCACATGGGATATAGGCAATTTTTCCTACAAATAATGAGTTTTACTTGATTTTTGCAAGGTTTGCTGTAAGCAACCACAGCACAATGTTTGTCATGCCATCCCTGGCTGACATGCACTACAAACGTCAAAAGAAGTGGCTATAGACCAGTCTACATTATCTAAGGATTAATTTGATATATAGATATGCATATTTATGACTACTTATGGCAAAAAATTGCACTCACTAAGGAAACCAATACCTATGAAACTATCATTGAGACAACACTTCTTGACAAGTGTGGGTACGTTTGGAAGGAAACTCCAGCACTAGAAACAAAATTGAGTTGTGATTTGGAATTAACTTCAGAATATATAGAAGTACACACTAGCAAGGGATACTTTAGCCTGAAGTAAATGATCCAGCACTATATGTTTCACCCTCTTTGGTATCCTTTTGATGGTTTTGCTTTGCTGCTTTAAATGTCAGCAACTTACTCTTCTTTTTCCAAGCAATTGTCTGCTTTTTTCAGCAGAAAGCACTATTTGAGAAGTATTTTCTGCATATGGCTTATTTTTATGTGGAGATTTCAAAAACTATTCACAACATTGTTCTATTTTTAGCCATTTCCATGGTAACTGAAAACAATTGATCTCTAATACTATTGACTGGTGGCTGCAATGTTCTGACACAATGCCATTTTCTCCTACAACGTCTTTATGTGTCTTTGGCAGATATTACCACATGGGATATAGGCAATTTTTCCTACAAATAATGAGTTTTACTTCATTTTTGGAACGTTTTTTCTAAACATATTGATTTTGCAAACAAAGCACAATGTGTCTCATACCATCCCTGGCTGACATGCACTACAAATGTCAAAAGAAGTGACTATAACCCAGTCTAAAGTATCTAAGGTTTACTTTGATATACATATATGTATATTTTTTACTACTTTTGGCAAAAAATTGCACTCACTAAGGAAACCAAAACATGTCTTGAAACGTTTGGATATATTTGGAAGGAAACTCCAGCACTAGAAACAAACGTGAGTTGCAATTTGGAAGTAACTTCAGACTATATGGAAGTGCACACTAGCAGAGGATAGTTCAGCTTGAAGTGAATAATCCAGCACCATATGTTTCACCCTCTTTGGTCTCCCTTTGATATTTTTGCTGTGTTGCTTTGACTTTCAGCAAATGTCTCCTCTTTTTCCAATCAAATGTCTGCTTCTTTTCAGCAGAGAGCAATCTTTGGAAATCCTTCTCTGCATGTGCAAGTTTCAAAAAGGTCCCTGCATGACAACCCATAACTGTGTACAATATATCCTGAAATGATGACCCCATTGAAAAGTGACACATTGCAAGGGTAACTGTAGTTTCTATTGTTTTCCTACCAACAAAGATAGATTTTGGACACTATTTCCAAATTGTGCTATGGAAAGATTAATTTGCATTCTGAGTTTTGTTCCTCGCACATCTTCAGATATGTTTGATTTCCAAGATCCAAGAGTAGAATCTGGCATAACATAACACAGTGCTTGGCTGCTTACAATACGGGAAAAGGAGGCTGCCAAAGAGCTTGTTAATTGGAGATTTTTATACAATGATATAGAAATCATTGTCCTTACCATCTTCCATTTCCACGTTGCTATACAACGCTTGCAAGGTTATGCCAAAGTACCCCAGCGTAGATGAACATGCTGAGATTGGCAAGGCTTCTGTTCCAACAATAGGGTCTTCCGTACCTTGTGATAAGTGTTCAGACATTACGGAACTATTTCATCACATATTATCCTCTTCCTTCGCCCAAGGAACTTCTTTACAGTTTGCTTTTTAGTTCTTGCCATATCCAACAAAATAGTCAAGAATGCTTTTTGGTTTGCTACTGAACAATAATTGAGCTTCCGAGCATGAAGCAACTGTCAGCCATTTTAAGTATCAGATGACTTGGCTCTTGACCAATGAAAATATCGTGAGGGATGCTCTAGCCAATCAGAATACCTCATAGAATTCCCCCTATTGTCTTAAGCAGGGAATAACAACAAGAATATTGCAGCATAGGCAGCTCAAATCCAAAAACTAATGACATCACCATGCACAGCAATAGAAGGGTGTTCGGATGATATATAGATATGGGGCAGTCCTTTAGCATTAAGAGGTAGAACAGTAGTAACAATATGTAGCAAAGTAAAGAACTCTATTCGCACTAAGTCTTAACTGCCCCTATGAAAATGGCAAAAATAGCAATAAGTTGCTCATGATAGCAAAATTTAGAGCTTCCCACTAAAAGTTGTAATAAAGTAACTATCATATGCAGCAAAACCAATTTTTTGCCAAAAATATCAATGTTTGACCAGTGGGACCCCTTAATTGTAATATAATATAGCCAATATCTACAAAGATCTCAATTGCTATATAATAGAGAAGAAATTCATTATAGCAATATCATACAAAACATTGGAAGCAAGGTCAATGAGCTTTCAAAAGCAAGAAGGTTGGAAGGGGGCTGAGCCCCCTAAACGAGCAACAACAATCTGAACAAGGGGGCTCTGCCCCCTGAACCCCCCTAAAAATCACCACTGCTCTAGGAGTGAGCCACAAAAACACGGAGGAGCAATGGGAATTACATTTGTCTGAAAGTTGACATATAGAACGAAGTCACAGTAACATCGGCGTTAAACTAGTGTGATGTAATTCATTTTAATTCAGGGCGACTAAAATTCTACGTATAAATCAAGCCTTAGTTTTATTAACAGATTCAACAACTACGGTTACGAGGCAGAGTGAACAAAGACAACTCTGACTTTCAGTGTGTGTTACATGTAGCTTGTCTCTACTCTTTTTGTGAAGGTGTGCTGGTATGACTGCTCTGGGCCCCCTAACTACTATCCCATCTTGGATCACTAAGTCATATGGAATGTGAAAATGTGGATGAACTTTTGTTTTAGTCATCTTTTGCAGGCCATCCATCAAGAACGCTTTTTATGACATCCTTCAGAGTTTCACCTTCAGATATTGACTGCTGGATTTCTCACAGTTGTGACTCTGATATTGCTAAATGGTTTGCCATGTGGACTACTTCAGAGTCTTGTTCTGTTTCCAAGCAATTGACATTGTGAGATAGAATGTAGGCCCTCAAAAGCATGTCTGCAAGGACCATTTCTTTTCCAGGCTTATAGAGGATTTTGACATCATAGTTTTGCATTCGAAGTAGTAGACATTGCAGTGGTGTGGAAGCCATCGGCTTTGTGGCTATGGAGACTAAAGATTGTTGATCAGTCCATAGGGTGATTTTACGCCCATAAACACATTGGTGATTTTGCTCCATTCCAACAACTTGTGCCAGGAGTTCTTTCTTAAGTTCACTATAATTTGGTCAGCTGTTGTGAGTGCCTTACTGGAATATGTAATAGGTCTGCCATCTTCTAACAGAACAAAAGTAGATAAGTAGACTGCATCTGAACGCGCTAGCAGGCAGGCACTAGCAGGCATTGTTCTCTATTGTTAAAAGGTGAAGAGCAGGCATTGTTCTCTATTGTTAAAAGGTGAAGAGCAGGTATTGTTTAAGATTAAGAGCAGGTATTGTTGTCTATACCCAAGGGAGTTTAACCACGTGTATATTACGTCATATACTGTTCTCTAACCCTAATCCTAACCCTAACCCTAATTTTGAAAATATTGGAAAATAATTATAAAAAAATATGGATAAAAAAGAGAAAAATAAATAATATAAAAGGGTTACACGCCCCTCATGATTATATTAGGTTAAGACATTTAAAATCTAATCATGTGTTTGTGTGAAATCCTCTACTCCCTAAGGGGTAATATTACCATGAGTATGCATGCAGCCAATAATATGAGTGCAAATTTTACAACTATTCCCCAATGGCTACTAAAACTATATGGTTTATGGATCACTGTATGGTTGTAGCCAATAAGAAGACTGTATTTTTTACATCTAATCCCAATGAGTGTAATTAACCCATGCGCACCTTTATCCTAACCTAAAATGGAGACTATTTAGATGGGTTAAACATGCATGTTAGAACATCAGAAGATTCATACACTGACTACAAGAATACATCATGGAATCACTCAAGATCACATCAAAGATTGTCAAGAAAATGACTAGGAAGGATTTTCTGGAATTTTATGCAAGGGAAAGACCACTTCCAACATTCATAGAAAATCTAAGAGTCTTTTTAGAGGCTAAATACATAGAAGCAGAAAATACCTTGAACAGAGAATATTATGGGAATCTGTGCAACCTCGCACACTACCCCGGATGGTATGTATATTTTGATTTTATAATTGAATGAACTATATTTGTTATAATTGTATGAGCTATATGTGATATAATTTAATTCTAACATCCTAATCTCTCTTCAACAGCTATAAACCGTATGAAGAGGATAAATCGGCGAAGAAGTACCACGTTGAAAGAGATGGAAGTATTCCCGAATTACCTAAGAAAAAGGTAACAACGTACATGACAAGAAAGTTTGCTGGTGGTTGGTTGAAAATTCCGATGACGGAAGAGCAATACGATAACACCTTTGAAAATAAGCCAATTTTAGTGGACAATTTTGAAACATACCTAATACCGAGGATCCCCTCAGAACACTATTTATGTTACATGGATGAGGAGGGAAATGAAGTTAAAATTAGAAACGTTCCAAGACATTATTGAACATTTTTTTCTTGAGTGTGTGTTATGTAAATATATTTTTTATTATGGTTCTAATACATTCTTCTGTTTTATATATATGAGTATTTTCTCATCGTTTATCTATCTGCTATGAATACGAGAATAGAATAATCATAGATCATTTGGAAAGTGAATTTGAAAGAGTATGGATCAAATATTAGCAAATGCGAAAATAGATTATTTAGTTCAAATTCAAATAGATGGGAAAAAAATATCAGTGTTAGGTCAGAATGAGGGGTATATGACATTGATAGATTGTGATAGGTTGAAAAAAATTAAGAATGCGGAGTTAATGAACAAAATATTTGATACTGTGAAGGAGATTCAAGAAGTGTTAAAAATAAAGTAATTTGAATTTTAAATCAATTCAGTTTGAGATACGATGGAGTGTAGAACTCTATGCTGTTTGTGTAAGATACGTGATAGAGTGGAAAATGAATTTAAAGAATTTGGACAAATTTATAAGATTTTGAAGAAAAGAAATGAAGAAATGCGACAAAATATAAGAAAAATGAAAAATGTATGCGAGCAGTATTTACCCAAAATGAGAAATAGAATTTGTTTTTTGGAAGCGACAGTTAATCAATTACAGAAAGAAAGTCCATATTTCGGGTATAAAGATCGAGATGGGTATAATCGATGTAGATCAGATATATGCTCCATGCAAAGAAAGATGGAAACTGTTCATGAATGTTATGAAGATTGTGTGAGGGAAGCAATAGAACACCAATCATTTACCATATTTGGATTCTCACCAAAATATACTTTTGAATTATTCATGCAAAAGTTTGAGAGACTCTTAACCCACGGTGAAATTTTACCTGAAGAATGGATGCGATGTTATGAAATAATAGCAAAGTTTGTGGAAAATGATTGGTATGTAAATCGAGGGATTGAAGTACCTGAAAAGATACAGGAGTTGATGAGAAAAATAACATTTGATGATGATAATGAACATTCAAGTTTATTCTGTGATTTAACAGACTGTAAGTTATGTGAAGCAAGAAAATACATCG
>WIPJ01001189.1:102253-116438 GCA_018155075.1 Cassiopea andromeda | reverse complement strand
GTTGGGATGCGCTCAAACCTAATTTTTGAGCCAAGAACTTCACTGTATTAGGGTTAGGGTTAGAGAACAATAGCTGTCTTATGTGACGTAATATACACGTGGTTTTACATTGCGGAGGAGATTTTAGGTCAAAGAACAATAGATATTACTCCCTTGGGATTAGAGAACAATGCCTGCTCTTGATCTTAAACAATGCCTGCTCTTGCTCTTAAACAATAGAGAACAATGCCTGCTCGTCACCTTTAAACAATAGAGAACAATGCCTGCTTGCCTGCTCGGATCCGCACACAGTATACTTATCTACTAACTAGGCAACATACAACTGGCTGTCAGGTTAACTACTCAACTAAAAAAAATGAAAAAAATTACTGTGACATCAATGGAATAGAATGGAAAATAAATAAAATTAAATTAAACGAGAAAATCAATAGCATTTCTCATAAGTTGAGTAAGTTAGGGTTTGTCTAGGGTTTATTAAGGCAGCAGAATATAAAGTAAGAACTTCTTATAGTTATGTTGATGAGGTTATATAGAATGTGTTTTTGCATCATGATAATGAAAATAGAATAATAGATAGAATAAATAGATAGATAGAATAATAGATAGAATGATAGATAGAATAATAATCATGATCATAAATTTAATCACCATCATGATCATTCTCACAACCACTAATTCGATTACGAAATTTATTACAATATCAAAATACAAACGTTCATACGTAGACGAGTGAATCTTAAAGAGGACAGGGCTTCTAAAGACATTGTCATAAAATTTCCCTTGATTTTCACTAAAAGCACAATTTTTTATTTACTTTTTTCGTGAAAACCTACATCAGGGTGGCCAACAGTGAAATGAAAGTCTGTTCCAGGGATTTCCAGGGGATTTTCTGCCAAATTTTAGGGGTTTTCCAGGGAATCAAGTACGTCATAGCATATAATCTCTTGTTTACATCTACTGTCATGCCTGAATACACCCTTCCTTTTCAAGCATCGCTTTTTTTATCTCAACAACATATGTCATTCCGGGGGAAAAGCTTATTTTTTAGTCACGTTATTGTAAGAGAGTTAGTTGTTATTTTAAAACGAAAAGACATAGTTGGTTTTTACTACAGCAAATTCTAAGCAAGAAAAGGGATCCTTATCGGTATGAATTTTAATATTTAAGCGTAAATTCCAGTAAAAGAAAGAACACTTGAAATTACTAAAACATCACATGTTGCTGCAAAGGACCACTTCACCCCATGAGGGGCGTGGCTGGATTGCAATGTGGAGTTATTAGCATAAAAGTGCAGTACTCGAGAAAGTGAATGAGATTTTTACGAATTCTTGGGGTTTTTAAATACGATTTTCATGACTTCCTTAATGTTTCATTGAATGTTTGCAGCAGGATATCTCGTTGAATTTTAAATGACATATGTAACAGTTTTCGAAACTTTAAGCTGTACGAGAAGCACTCAGCTTCACTAAACTTCTCAAAACAGGTGCCAGAAATTTCTTGCTTAACTCGGCATGGTTCCTCATTTCCCAAACGCTTTTCAATAACTCTTTTTCTGTTTTCCATCATGTGCACCGTTCCAAAAGCTTATTAGTCTTTTGGGAGACAAGTAAAACAATAAATCATGTGGTTTGTTAAATTTTCATCTCTGGTCGTGTTTCAGGAAGGCTACTTTTCAATGAGGGTAAGCTGCTCAAGAGAGTGAGCCTAATTCCCAACGAAATAAGACTTAATAGGCAAAAGCTAAAGCTATGAGCAGTAGAGATTTATCTAAAGCAAAATAAATCACGAGTTGAAAGAGTTTGTGTGTGTTGTTGCCTTGATGTGTTTGCCAGTGTGCAATGCACGCAAAGCGTACTCTTCATGTGACTTCTTATTTTGTGAATTGACGCTTGGGGATTGGGCGTTAACAGTGCAAATCCGCGATAAGTCCTTGGCAGTGGATTTGAAAAAAACATTATGGACAAACATAATGGCAAGGCTGGTCGCGCAACGCAGCAGAAGGTAGCTGTTTTTCTATGTCTTTACTCCACACTTCTTGAAGCAATTTTATGTATGATTGAAGCAATGTCATTAGACCTAATTTAAGCAGTAGTGTCAATTGAGCCAGACCTAAGCGTATCAAATGAGATCCTCAATTAAGTTCACAAACATTCAATTTTTTACAGTCTGGCATTTGATTTGATCGAATGGGCAGTAAAAAGTTATATTGGTGCCCGTATCAACATCATAGTTGAAGCAAAAAGCTTAAATCCATTGTTATGATGAATAATCCCCAAAATCCGAAATAAGCCAAGAGAGGTTCGACTTTCTTTTTGTTACTCAACAAAAAGAAGAGTGTTACGAAAAGGTGCAATGATTCACTTAGCGAGACATGAATAACGGGGGACTGCTTTGATTGGTTTGGTCTATATCAAATAGAATATTAACAGTCTCTAGTAACAGTTCCTCAATTTGTGTGTGCATTGTCTTCGAGGAATTGTGGTTTCTGAAACTGTGTTTTGAGTAAATATCACCATCTTTTATTGTATTGTCATTTTATAGTGATGAAATAAACCGAAAGCAATGAAAGACACACTGTTAAATGTTTGGTGTACTTGACGTTAATTAGAAGGCCTTGTAATGCAAAACCCTACATCGATAGCTGTAAGTATTGTCAGTTTTCCCGTTATTATAATACAATCAAATGCTATACAGGATGGCTTATCCTTATTGAGAAGCTCTATAATCAGGCTTTATTTGTAGTAAACGCTATGACCGTTTCTCTTCTGCCGATCTGCTGATAAACGAAACTCTTCGTCATGCTTCATTTAAGAGTACAGTCTCTGGCTGTAGTTTTTCTCGTTTTTACCTCCGTTTCCCCCAATTCCTGGCTTCATTGTGTACAATGGGATCATCGAGTAGTGACGAAAGCAGAGATTTGTAAAGTATTAAAAGACATTAAGGTCTTAACGTATAGGATCACCGAGCATTCGTAGCACTGGAGTCAGGCCTATTATCTCTTATAGTTAATGGAGTAGCTAATTGCTAGCAACACCTGTGTTGTTAAGAATTAAGAAGGTCTTGCGGCAAATATGTGTGCAAAACTGCAAGACAGTTATTTTCAACCACTGGATAAGTCTAACGTAGGACTTTGGAGCCAGTTATAGCAGAAGATAGGCCTCAAATCATAATATCTTTTAAAGCCTTCAACGAGTGGGATCTACGTGTAGCATCATGGAGGTGCGGGTGGGGCCTGTGCAATCACGCCCATATTGTCAGAAAGATGCTGATATGATTATTTAGTTTACTTAAGGGGGCTCAAGAGAATGAAATTGATGAGCTGGTTTTGGTTTCAAAAAATAATATGAACCTCCTTGGAATTACTATTGACCCTGAACTGAAATTCACGGACCAAATCAAGTCCCTGTATTTTAAAATGAGTTTGAAAGTGACAACAGTTTCTCGAGCAGTACGAATACTTGAATACAAGAAAGCAAGACTGTTATAAATGCTTTTATATTGTCAAGCCTAATTATTTTCCTTTAATTTGGATGCTTTGTAGGACAACAGCCAACGGGGAGATAAGTAAAATCCATAAACGTGCTCTAAGAATAAATGCTTTTTTCATATGAAAGTGGTTTATAAGAAAGTATTGCTCAGCTGCTCAAAAGTTAAGAAAGTTCAGTAGTGGATGTTTGAGACTTAAGACAGTTTTCTAGTGTTTATGTATTTAAAATTCGATTTTTAGTGTACAAAATGTCGTGTATGTGATGTTGGCTACGTTCTAACAGTTAAACTTCTGTTATTTACTCAGATCATTTCAAGTGTTCATAAAGCTTGACCTCTTTCAATTTATGTGCATGCGCAAAACAGTGGAACTCAAACATTTTGCTAAGAAAGTCTTAAGAAATTCTTGAAACTGGAATCGTGAAAAAATGAAGAAAGTTTCACTACTGGGCGAAAAAGATCTTTCTCATAAGACATGTATTCTTCAATGATTACATGTTTTTTTATAAGAAAACCGTCATTTTGCTGGAGCCTCAGTTCTCTTAATTTTTCCCGAAATTGAGCCTAAGATATTCCTATATATTGAGATATAAATATATTGAGATTTTCTTGAATTTTTCTTAACTTTTACTACAACAAACTGGTGAAAATGAGTCAAAAATACGTTGCTAACATTGTACGCTTGAATTTGAATTCCATCTTTAACATTTTGAATGTAATAATGACAAAATATCGATTTGTAGCCAATAAAAACACTTAATTTTGGAAGTTGAGCCTCATGATGTTTTAAGATTTTCTTAAGATTTTGACTATTTGAGCCTCATTTACTTATAAACTTTTTTCTTATAAAGAAAGACCGTGTATGCTATACTGTGTCGTACCGCAATATTTTGTACAGTTCTGTGCTGCACTCTTCTTTGCAGTACTGTCCTGTACTGTGCTCGGGTGTGCCATGAAAGGGGACTCATGGGGGCAGAGCCATTTTGTTAAAAGTATGTGAACTTTTCAAAGGCTCACCACCCCCCTTTATGCACCATACGCTAGGTTAGGATAGAGATGTTACTAACTACCTATATGCAGCTACCAAAAGAGGAGAGCAGAACGCTCCAACCAATAAAAGAAGAATGCTACATGCCTATTTTGCTTTTCTCCTTCTTTTGGTCTTTCACATATAGAGCAGTAGAAACAAATTATTGTCCTAAATTCAAGAAGTGGGCGTGGTCATAGACGTAGTCAATATTTTTTTTACAACACAGCCCTATCTTACATGTTTAGAACGGCTCCACAGGCTGTGCTGTTTGTATTGCACTATGTTACAAAACACATGCACTTTTCCCATGTTTCCCAGCCCTTTTTGCTGTTCCCCCTTTGCTACAATACAACGAAAGTAAACCCCGCTCACACCAAATTAAACAGACAATATGCATGTATGGATCAACACTAACTGGCATCATTATATTTCAATTTATTATCCAATTTAGTGATGTTGTTTGTACAAAATGATGGTAACTTTCAAGTCCCCCCTCAAGAAGATAATTTCCCCCCACATCAAATTAAATAGACACTATGCATGGATGAACACTAACTTGCATCATTAGATGTCAATTTATTATCCAATTTATTGATACTTCTTGTGCAAAATAAAGGTAACTTCCAAGTCCCACCTCAAGAAGTCAATTTTCCCCCAGGATTCTCTACCACATTGTGATGTTTTGTATCTTTCTGTGATATACTATCAATGGTGTGCCAAGAAAAACTCCTTTGGGGTAGCTGCTGTTAAAAATTTGCCATCTATAAGGAATCTCTATGAATCTGTGCTTATCATGATGCCAAATATCATGCATTGTGACCAATTCTCTTGCAGTGTGATGCACATTTGGGTGGTATCACATAACCCTATCAGCACATCTCTGTGCACAGTACTAAATTCTACTATGCTGTGTTGTACTCTTTTGTACTTTTCTGTGCTTTTCCAACTTTGCTTTTCTTTACCATAATCTGTAATATGAAGCTCTTTTTAACCATCATTAATCTATTTAGCTGCACGGTCTTGTGCGATGTTCTGCTTCCAACATTCCCCCCAACTTTTTGCGTTTTGTTTTGTTGCTTTCGTCATTCTAATTGCCTATTTTTCTATTTGTTTCATCTTATTTATTTATCCACAACATCCATTCAGATATACTTACAAAGTAAATAAACTAAATTACAAAAATATCTGAAGAAAATTAAGCTACCACCAAGAAGCGATGATTATTTAACATGAAAACAAATATAGGAAATTCATAAGTTCAGGTCCTCCAAGGATTTGTTCAAAAGTAATTTGGAATGGTTGCCAGTGCCTTCTAGCTCAAATATTCATAATTCAAGTTTATCTATGGCTAGCCTCTGTGCTCATGATTTATGCATTCATAAGTTGTCTATAGCTATACTCTGGACTACCTGCTGTATGTTTTTTAGTGCGCTTTCTAATCGTGATTATGTCTTAGAAGGCGATATAACGTTGGTTGTTAGCTATTTTTCCAACATTGATTCGATTTGAATTTTAGGCCTTCCAGCAACAATGGGCATGACGCTGCTTCGTATTCATCAAATGTTAACGAGGACGAAGATCCTGTACAAAAGAACAATGATTTTTGTTGTCAGAAGAGCAGCCTCTAAGTAAAACCTCGAACAGACGTCAAACAGCCTCTCAATGTTGGCTGACAAACTGAACGTTGGTAAAAATATCCCGGATAGTGGAGCCACCAATAAAGAACAGTCGCGGCCAGCATTTGGAAGGAAGTGCAGTTCAAATATTGCAAAAATCAATAGTAGAAAACGCAAGGAACGATCTGGTGCAACCCAAATTCGTGGTCAAACCCCATACACGAAGACACCGAGAATTGATTCCAAACCTCCAATAGGTGTGGCGAAAACTGGAACTGAGACACCGTCGCATTGCAGATCAAAGCTTTCTCGGCCGTCAGGTATTCCAGTTCGCAAGGTGGTGTTGAGAAAGGCAGATGACAAAGAGGCTGACAATAGAAATGAGAGATTCCCAATGCTTTCAGAGAAACAAAAGGGTTAGTAGAGAACTGGTCTTGTTTTGTACTTACGCTTCATTTACATTTTTATAAGAAACCAGTTTATAAGAAACTTAGTTTTAAAGACCAGCATATACTAAGAAAAACATTTAGAGCTACTATCAGGTGGAGAGTTAGAAAGCTATGCCTAACTAGGCCCTATTTAGTTTCTTATAGGAAGTGAATTAGATGTCATGGGTCTCACGCCATAATTTAGGTAATTATGGCCAGTATCTCCATATGGCGGGAATAGGCAGTATGCTCTTGTAAGATTTCTTCTATTAGATAGCATATAGTTTAGCAAGTTATCAGCTCTTGCAGAAAATGAAAGATCCTTTCTTAGATAAGATTTATATGTAACATCTCCATCGCTGGATATGTTTCATTACTAAAGCAACTTATAAAGAAGAAATACTTTTGAACAGTTTCTTCTTTAAGGTTTCCTTAAATGTTGGCAACATTTGGCAGCAACTCTTCAACTTTGATTTTAGCTGAAAGTGACCAGATTTCCCAAGAAGACGAAGAACAACCATCATCACTGTCAGCAGCAACAACAACTGCAGTACCGAAACCAACTTTAGGTGGAGCAACAAAATCCGTACTACGGCCACCCTCAGGATGTTTTGTGGGCATTGCAACAGGAGTTGCCCTTCCAGAAACAGTAAAGAGAGCGCAGGCAGCACAGTCGCACAGTCTCATTCAAAGGAGCTGCAGACGTTAAAGGAAAAAGAGATCAAATTCCTACTGGGATTGGCTTTATGTACAGCTTGCTTCGGTAGCAAAGCTATCTCTGTTGCATCTTCGAAGAGTCGAATATGCAAAAGGGATAGCTTTGCTACGGAAGCAAGCTGTACAAAAAGCCAATCCCATGAAGCTCCCAAATTTTAAAATAACAGAAGGTTTAGGAAATTATCACATGATTAAAGGCACTTTGCACGTGTTGTTATACGTATTTCATGTATCAAGTCGTGATTGTAGATGAAAACGGTTCAGAGTAGAAAACGGTTCAGCGTAGAGTATGTAGAAATATGCTTGTTGTTTAACCAATAGTTAACTTCTTCCGCTGTATGTATCACGTTTGCTGTTTCGGTATGTTAGGGATTTTATCATGCTTTTCAACATTATTTCATCTGTTTTATATAAAGAATCGAAGTCATATTTAGTTTACTGTAACTACACAGCCTTGTACTATAGCACTTAAGCACACTGCACCTATATTTTCCCAATTAGTTTTTCAACTCTAGGTGATGAAAATCAATTTAACTGCTTTAGCAGTTGCATTAAAAGGACGACAGGACGTAGTTCGAATGGTTTGGGTTTCCATAGCAATTTTTAAAAAAATTCTAAAGAAATTCTCAAATTAGCTAATGAAAGGCTTTGAACTTTATTGGGAAAATTCTAAAATATCCTACAATGGATATAAGTTAGTGTCATAGTAAGCACTATATATGTTATGCTTGTCCGTTTTACTGTTTCTAATATATGATCGACCTAAGACTTGCAAAATATGGTATTGAACTTGTCTTTGTATTTTAAAGTGGTTGTAGAATGTAAATATATTTTATTAAATACATGTATATATATATATATATATATATATATATATATATATATATATATATATATATATATATATATATATATATATATATATATATATATATATAATGTGTATAAATAAATTTTGAAGAAGCTATAGAATTAAATTGGATTTTAGTTTAGGAAAATTTTATGAATACCCTAAAATGGATGTAGGTTGTGTAGTATCGTATATGTTACGTTCAATAATTTTTACTGAATATACTACAAAATATAAGCAGCAAAGAAATTTTAAGTTCTATCTTTCTCTGCCAGTGTCTTCCTTAGTATAGTGAGGAGAAACAACTAAATTGATGGTTCAATACAAAAAGGTCCCAAAGATGTAAAGGGAGGAACCATAGGTGAGAATGTAGAAAGGGGCATGTATGGAAAATAAACAGGGAAGGATGGATAATATGTTCAAATATGGGAAAATAAAGGGATTACCAACAGGTAAACATCTAAACTCAAGAGAGCTTGGAAAGGACGGGTACCTAAACTCAAGGTGCAGGCTACAGTTTGTACCAACTCTGAATACCATAAATTCCCCAATCAGCCCACACGATAAAGAAATAAAATTATAATAAGCTCGCCTTAAATGAGTCCCCATCCCTGAAAAATGAGTTTAGTCATTTGAACATTATTGTACGTAATTTATATGTTTCCACAAAAAGTCATTCATTGGCCAATGAAGAGTCACTTACCCATCAAAGGCATCCTTCTGTCTGCATTTGTAGCGTCAAACAAGTTTATTAGTAGAGCATTAAATTCACTTGCATATAACCACTACAAGAACAGTTTTAGGCCCCCCCTTGAGCAAACCCTGCTACGGAAAACCTCCCATGTAAGAATTTGAAAAACCCCCCTCCCAATGGACTGATTCGAGAATTTACGGTACTCATTGTGTCAAATGGTCGCAATTCTTTTGCTAATGGAAAGCAGTAGTTCTTGGCGATTGATATCTGTTCTTTGGTTGATAATAAAAGCTTTTGTAAGAATAGCATTCAATCTTGAACTGGTTACTCTTTTCGACATGCTTTCTTTATAGCTCATCTGCTTTATCGTCTGTCCCCTTTTAATATCAAAATGCAAAATTATTGCAGAATGAGTAAGGGCTAATCAACAAGTCAATAGTAAACCTTTCCTCTGATGCAGAATTAGGATGTTCATGCTAAGCCCACATTGTGCACTATTCAGCTATGCTTAATACTAGAGGACATCGAATATTGCTCACTTTATCACAGGAATTCCCAAATGGGGTGTGGAATGAATGTCTGTCTTACTATACTCATGTGGCCTTGTACACAACATATATTGCAAGAGGTGCCAAGAATATGTTGATAGGTGCATCAATAGACAAGATTGGAAATATTGCCTTAGTAATTCTCTTCTAGAGCTAATTGGCATGCGCACATAAATATATTCACGTTTCTACTAGCCATGAATTTAAAAATACCTCTTTCTTCGCTTACTATATTGTCTACAACTCAATAGTAACATAACATAGTCTAATGTCAATTTCGAAGGAACTGTCGTAGCTCCGTTGCTCTCTGATACCGTTTGAGAGCAAATCACACACCACCGTATACCACCCAAATTCTAGGGGTGTGTAACTCCATATTTGCATAATTCTTTTCCGGGAAGGCCTGCATTCAGGGGTGATTTCTAGGGGCATCAGGGGAGTGGAGCCCCCTTGTTGAAATTACAGTTAATTTTGGGGGGCTCAGACCCCCTAAAAATCCTTGCACTGGCCTTGATTTTCAAAGTGCATTGACCTTGCTTCTATAGTGTTTTGTATTGCTATCACTGAGACTATGCTAACTATCCTAACTTTTTCCAAATTTCATTATCAACACTTTCTTAAGAGTTTCTTAGCAAAAACTTTTGAGTCCAAATGCATTGCAAGTACATTAAGGGAAAGTGAAAAAGCTCCATGTCCACTTGAAATGATAATACATCTTAGTAAATAACAGACAGAAGTTAAACTGTTAGCGAGTAGCCAGCATCAAATACATCACATTTCGTGCACAGATAAATCTAATTTTAACTACGTTCACACTAAAGAACTTTCTTAATTCTCAAAAATCAAGTACTGAAATTTTATAACTGTTTGAACAAGGCTGATCCTGAAGTCTTGTTGAAAATGTACTTTTTGAAAACGATATAGAAGCTTTCCACTAACCAATGGACATGAAACATTCTTTCCTTGCTATCCTGAGGAGAATTGACAACTTTAACACTTGTTCGTCTTTGATTTTCGCAATTTATTTGCATCTAACTAAACTAGATGCTGGAATAATATTGTCTATTAATAACTATTTGTAAATTCTTTTCAATTAGAAACATTAAGATAGAGTACAGAAGAATGTCGAACCTTCTTCCGGCAGGCACTTCTCTACGTATGACCTTCCTCACTACTAAACATCGAAACGATGCTTATATAAATGTATATGCCCACAGTAAAGGATCAAATTTCCCCCCTCCACTGTTCCATGCCAAATCCTCTCGTCTGCATTCATCAGAGTTTCCTTCTAACCAGATATTTTTACAAAACTACTGGGCCTTCTTCAATACTGGTAGATATCCAACAAAACGTCCTCCTGCTCGCAACCATGGAGCCGCTACCTTTATCTGGACTCAGCTTTAAGATGGAATAGAGATCATCTTGGTTGTAACATTTGGCTCTCAATCAATCGAAACTTCCAATGTTGCCTTGCATATTTTCTACAGATACTTTGAAACAATTGAAGGTACTTTAAAACGAGATAATCGAAGGTATTCTGTAACAAAACAATTACAAAACTGATTATAAAGCGAGGAGACTACTTGATACACTTTACTTTCAAGTGCCAAATAAACAGGTGGTCCTAATACACAGAGGGGTGGAACGAGAAAGATTCTAACGATTAATAAAGCGAGGGTCAAAATAAATCAGGGAGTCAGAACTTGAGAAATGGTTTTACATGCTTAGAAAACGATGGAAAGAACAAAAACAGGGTGTCATAAAGCATAGAGCTATATCTATACAGAACCACTCTAAGAGAAACAATAATTCAATTATTTAGGTGGAAATATGAGTTAAATAAAGGTGGAGGGCATTCCTCGAAAGAGTAAACAAGCGCATTAAATGGAGAGGGACTAATTATTGATAAAATCCAGCGTAACCACTTTTTCAATGGTTAGCCCCTAATTTAATGCAATATAACAAAAACCAATTTAATATTCTAAGACATAAAACAGGTCAATTTCATATAACATAAATGGATGCAAGGTGACTTTTTATATTTTTTGAGGCATCGTGTAATAATGGTTAGCAGAGTTTATGCAGCAATATACTCTTAGGGTAGCAACCTATGAGCCTTTATGTGGATTTCACACTTGATAGATTCAATAACTGTCTGTTCATTTACTCATACTCCCAAGCTGCAACGATTAACGATCATTGATTATTCATATGCTAAAGTTGTATAGCTTATAAGAATATTTACCTAAGGCAAACAATCGCTGAAAGTAAGGGTAATTAGGGACAGTGCAAAAGTCAAGTTATAAATGGTCTTACACTTTTGTTTACTCGAGTTCTTTTAACATTAATCAGAAAGCTAAAAAGTAGAACTATTGCACTAAATATCTGGGGTTAAGTAAAGAAAGCAATTTACTACCCGAACTCTATATTTCTGTAACAGTCTGTTACAAATTTAGCACATATCCACCTTCCTACTGTTACTTTCCTTTTAAATGACCGCATTAGCGCCTACCTATAAATTTGCCTAAAATTAGGAACGATACCTATTTCTCTTAATAAGAAACAGGTTAATGATATGGCCGGAATTCAATTTGTCATACCGACAAATGAGCGCAATGGCTACTTCCACATGCACTTTAACATTTTAGTAGATAACCTATATTTTTCCTGAACCTAAATAATGTTAAATATTACGAGATTTATGTTTTTCTTAAATTATTATGAAGTGCTAAGGGTGTGCCTTCACCTGAACATCAAAAAAATTAATGCAAATCTGTGTTGATGCTTTACTTCATTATAAGGCAATGTAAGAGTGTAACAGAATAATGCATTGTGCAAAAGTTTATCAGTAATCTGTTGGTACTACACAACTTTACTAGAGCACGAAAAGTGGCACCATTCTTTTGACATACTGGCTACATTTTGGGCTAGCCTTTCGGTCATTTTCCGATGTTTCATACTCTGACTAGAGTCAAACGAAAAAAGCTTGTAAATGTGTTAAAAGAATTATACCGCTTTTTTGCCCAGTAGTTAAATGCAAAAGTTGGTCTAACAGCAGTATTATAACTCAAATACCCCCAAAATGACGAGTTTTTATCAAGGTTGAGCTCTGATATACTATAAAAACACTCCAAAGCTTCGGACATTTTGGCCAATAATAGTAGTATAGTCTTTAATCATATAGAAAAGAGTGCACGATCGTAACTATAAGTGAAACCCAACATTAAAAATTATGCAGTATTTCTTATAAAATCATGCAAAATGTAGACTCTTGAATGGGTATACGAGGAAGCAATCATTTCTTTTCCAGTTCTGATAGGATCAAAAAACAAACACCGATGAAAAAGGACTTGAAGTTTTTTCTGAAGCCTGGTCTACTCTGCACATAGCTTTCCCCTTAAATCTCATAAAATATTGCTTTTTGTACCCAAGCAACGTTATACTTAGGCATGAGTCTTTGATTCATCACAATTACTTTCAAAAGAGGCAAACTATAAAACTTAGCATCATCAAGAAGTAATTTATGATGATTTTCAATGACATCATCAGAAAGAGTCCCAAATTTGAGGTAGGTCAGGATATGGTTAACATTTGCAGCATCACGCTCAATGACATAGGACCCATCACTTCTTTTAATATCATCTCCTTCTTCTCCATTTAACATCATATCAAATAAACTCCTTGGGTGCTTACTCAACACTTTATTGAGATGGTTCTATCGCGCTCAATTGTTTGCAAAGACTTTAGTTGATGCGATCACAGAATTTCTCAGGTCCTCAAAAACTTCTCGAGTCCTTTTCATTTTGTCATGAGCACTTCCAGACGAAGGTTTGAATTTGACTTCCGCTTTCGTGTCACCTTCATAAGGACTGCCATCAAGATGGTCTTCGTGTTAAATAGGCAGATCAGCCAAACTGAGTTTTGAGCGTATAATTGCCAGCTAAATAATTGCCAGCTATAGTATGTATAATTAAACAAAATCATCATATCTGCAGCTTTCATAATATGGACGTGCTTGCAGATAGGCAACGCTTAATTCTTTTGCGTATCTGGATCATATCTGCATCTTTAATGATATCGTAGACCATGTCTATTTCTCTTGCATGCGTTGCACCTACAGCGCTCTATATTAAAATTTTTAGAAATCACCACTGGCTTCTCATCTGGACATGTACATGGCTGATGATTTACGCGAATTCTTTGTAAGACAGATTTTTACATTAAACATCAGGCTGAGATTCTGAGAAAATTAAGAAACAATTGAGAATCGTAGGTGGACTGAGTTTCAAATATTAACTTGAAAAAAATGTTTATGCAAGAATATTTCTCATTAAACCACAACAAATATTTGTTTCTTATAACATAGCGTGTAGCAGCACTGTTTGAGTTTGATGAAACATTAGAATCCTTTGGTGTTCTGCAAGAGATTGTTAATCAATGATGAGGCCTTAAATTGATCGCTTGATGCCTGAACACTCCATTTTCCATTCTACTAGTCCAGTCTGTCTTATGACATTCTGCGCATGTGGTTTTCAGAGTAGGACGTGTCTTGGCTACGCTCTCATTCTAATAACTATTTTTCGAAATCTCAGACCATTTGTGATATGAATACTAAGCAAATAGAAATGATCATTGAGCCCCTTCTGATGCCCATTACCGCTAAATTAGATGCTCTCCCGACAAAAAAGGACATTGAAAGTTCTATGCAAACCTTCCAAGAAAAAGTTGCGCGTGTGGAAGAGAGAATTGAAAGGGTTCATGGCGAAGTCAACGATTTGGTCCAATACATAAGACGTCTAGACCTTCGCATCTTTGG
>WIPJ01001189.1:63520-101515 GCA_018155075.1 Cassiopea andromeda | reverse complement strand
TTGATGCTGTTAAATTTTCATTCTTCTTTTCAGTCATACCCATTTGGAATAGCTTGCCTGATAATATTGTTAATCAGTGTAACTCAGAATCCTTTCACAGTCTATGTAGAAACCATTTCAGCAAACGATAGATGCGTAGACATTTGTATCGGCCCTTATGGGTTGTAAAATGTATTTCTGATGATGATGATGATGATGATGATGAAAACGAAATTTGAAAGCATTTTGTCGTACCGGGCAGGAGACGCAGAACACTTAGCTTTGTCACTGAATGTGTAGAAAAGTCACAGGAAAACAAGAAAACACAAAGATAATATGTGGTTTTAGTGAATGTAATTATCATACAAAATTAGTTTCTAGTGCTAATAATGGAAAGTGATAAATGCTACAAATGATGATACTATGAGTTTATGGTCTTCCTCTGCTGCTGCAAATGTACCTGTCGTTATTCTTAGTTATACCGTCAAATGGCCTAGCTAGTAATCATTCTTGGCTTCTCTAACCATTTGTCTAAGCCAGTACCTTTCACTTAATTTTTGGGGTGTCCCTCCGTCATGCAAAGAGAAAATATTTCGCGCCACCCAATGGCTATAAATAAGACGACCACTTATAAAAATTGCATATTTACACCTGTTCCCGGGGGTCTTTTCCGTTACCTCCAATGTGCAGTTATAGCTTTCAACGGTGGTGCTGCTTGCTTGCTAATATTGCCATGCTAGCGCTTAGGAAAGTTTAGTTGATAAGGTCTGGCATTGAGTACTTTTTATGAAAAATCAATGAACATTAAGAGCCGTTCCTACTGGTGCCATTGATGTAAGTTAGTATTTTCACTCCCAGTTAGTATTTTTCAAATATTTGTAATATGATTCGTTTCCAATTTTCTCCTTCAATATCGAGTGTTCTTGCTGTACGCTACTTCCCATGACCAATTGTGCCACCAGTGACGCATGCGCCTCCAGTTCCGTAGGCCTGCTCTATTCTTTGCATTTATTCATAGAAAAGTGATCCATGCCCCCATAGAATTCAACATTTCTTAGGTCAATTGGAGTAATTTCACAGATTAGTTTTGCCTGTATTAGAATGGTATCGTCAAGTGCAAAATAGAATCTTGTAAAGAAGGGGCTGAATTCAAAGGAAAAATGTCCCTTTCTACTGTTTTGACTATCCTATGGAATATGTGCTGCGGCTGTACTGAACACCGTGGAAAAATTGGGTATCTACATATAGAGCAACACTTGCATAATCTGACAGTATAAAGGAGTCTATTCAAATATTACGTCAATCAAGACGGATAGGGGTAGCTTTTAATTTTTGTGACAAAGTGTGACAACGTGTGGGTGGGTTGTTTTTGGAGTGTAATGTCACACCTTTTAAACAAATTGATATTTAGAGCAGTTCCCCTTAAAATTGCAAGTCTAGCTCTTTTTTAGAACAAGGTTGGCTTCATGTCAAAAATAATTTGGCAATCCGATTTTGATGCCATTTTGATAATAAACGTATTTCTACGAAAGCAGAAAAATATCCTATCATAATGCAATGCTACACTTTAGGAGTTGGGTGGGTAGATATGAATTTGTGACAAAACGTGATAAGAGGTAGGTGGGTATCTAAAAATGCCAAAAACTAATGTGATGTAATATGTGAATGGCCCTAAACAGTAAGTACATAGATGAGGGCTAATCCACACACAAACACTCGATGCCAACATAAGCAATAATACAAGGAATAGGCCACTAAACAACCTCTAGATGATGTAAGTTTAAGCAATATGTATATATAATAGTGCACAATAACTACTACCTTAACTACTACTACCTTATATACTTCTACAATTCAAAATTATAATACCAATCTAGAAACCGTTAGGAATAATGCAAAAGATTTATTCCATACACAGGAGATATGGCGAATAATTGGCCTTATTCAGCTCCACCGAACTAGAGTAAACCCTGTACATAAACTCCATACAGTTGTCTTAAAGTCTGGAATAATTCAATTCAGCTGAAAAAGACTAAGTACCTTACTAACAATACCAGAAAAACTAATATTTGGCACAAAAATACCAGGGCCAGCATCAAAGTAAGACCTGTGGGGTCTAATTAAAAACTTGCCAAAAAATGGGCGTGGCAGCTAAGATGTTCGCCCATTGTCTTCAAAGTTTCTAAAAAATACGCAACTTGCGGATAAGAAGCTAGACTTATGGACAAAAAGTTTCCCTGGTGTATGAACGCACCTTTCCCCTGCGAAGGGTGCTTTCACACCCCAGAGAAACATTTTGTCCTTAAGTTATTAAAATTAAGTAAATATATCACAAAAGTGAGCCCCAAGGAGACAGAGTTCGTGCGCAGCTACCTTATCACCTGAGCTCAGGTGAGGTGTTGGATACAGAATGGGTAATACATTTAAAATACTTAAAAGATAAATGATTAAAGCTTGATATATAATAGATTGTCTCTTAATAATTAATACTTAATGTTTATAAGTGATTAAATATGACATACACCAGAGGAAGTCTCTAAAACTGCATACACAGCGACACTTTCTTGGCTGCAGAGGGGTCTGAAATACAAATGGATATGAGAAGGAGGTGTCTAAAAAAATATGAATTAGTATAAAATTTGGCCTTTGTGAGTTCAGTATGAACAGAAAGATTTGCACAAAAAACATGGAAAGGAGGCTAAGGATGGCAATCATTACATCAGAAAAGTAGGGTAGTGAAACACAGGGGTACAAGTATTGAAAAAGAGCCGCAGATTACTCAAATGCAAAAAAGTACATAATCAGTTGTATCTAGTGCCTACATTGATACACAAAGGAGATCACACGAGACACTTCAATTCTTGGACAACATTAAAATGCAAGGAAAAAATATCACAAATAGCTTCTAAATGCTAAATGAATTGGATATAAATGACTGATGACTGATGCTTTCGAAACCAATAGTGATCTATCAGTCCCGTAGACACTAGGGTGAAGGTAGGGGGCAGTGCCCCAATAATGTACCAAGGTTGTATGTATAGAAGTACTCCACAATATACTTTTAATCATTTTTCAACTGATTTATACCGCCATCCTGTTTCTCTTGTATCACAAATTGGAAAACTTTGCAATCTTGCTAAATTTTTTTTAGGAATTTCTGCCTGTGTAGTGGTGACCCTGTTGGGGAATAGGGTACTGTGCATATGATATAGCATTGTACATGTCATAATACCCCCTGCGTAAGAAAAGTCTTTTGCTCAATTAACTGGTAATAGATTGCTTTGCTTATATCGTTTGTGCATATGCATGTAATGACAAAAAGAAAAAGTTGGCTCAGTCTTTTACGTTTTTGTTCTAAATCTTAAAATCTCGATGAAACTAGAACAAGACACCAGTTTCTCTATTTTAGCATGAAAATAAATGATAAAAGTTCCTAAAAGAGCGTTTCCGACGTTCCACAGGGCCTTACCTTGAAACATTTTTCTGGAAGTAATCCCCCTAGATCCCCATTTCCTCACAGAATACCTACAAAAAGTAATGGTTTAAGACATGCTGTGTCATCTATTGGCACTGATGCATGAAACGCAAACTCTACCCTGGTTCTTAACTTCATTTCTATATCTTTACCCTCCTCCCTCTCAATCAAGTTTAGCTGTCTAAGGGCATGGTATCCATTACGGAAAATAAAGAAAGATTCACTTACGCATTGGAGTTTGAATGACATCATTACATGAGCGTACAGCGTCGATTCCTTGGCTGAAGTAGAGAAAGAGAATAGAATAGAATGATGCACTACTTTGCAGTTGTGTATTCAATATCAAATGTGAGATACAAAGAAATGCTGACAAAAAGCAAATTTAAGCTTTGAATGAATGCAAAAATGGAAGCAAATAAAATCCTTCTCTACTGAGGCTGAGCGATGGGAAAGCTCACAAAGAGTTACTAATTAATGTATGACAATGGCACAAATATATCAAAAGTAAACAATATGTAAAAAGCAGATATGATAATGGATATGGAATACGGGTTGTGTGAATGTATACAAGAGGTTATCCAGAATGGTCAGCGATTACAATAAATACAATCTACGCAACTCACTGGCTCTGGAGGATGCATTACTGTATCATTAATATTCAATGTTATGCCACATTGCAATATCTATAAGAGCAATGGAAGTGTAGTCATCAGCAAAAAGAACACCGTGAAGCCTTAATTCTGATATTATATGAACCGATAAGTGAAGCTAGAGCAACAATGAGATTCTAATGTCACTAATGTCAATGACACAGTTATAAAATTAGTAGCATTAGCGCAGGGCAACTTTGTATTTAGGGGCGCTAGAAACACTGCATAGGACAGCCAGACTGCAAAGTATTTCAGCATTTTAGTTGACAGAGCCATGAAAACTTAGCACTTTTCCAGAAGTCCCATACAGTATTTTAGGGATTGGTCATTATTAGTAGGTAGGACCACAACATAACGAATTAACATGGGGCATCAAAATATTTTTGTGGTCGCCATGTTGGGCTACTAAACAAAATTTATCAAAAGATTGCTGGAGTGTCAAATTTTATACCTGTTGAGAAGGATATAATAGAGATGAGAAAAAACAACATATTCACTACAAACTCAAGAACAGCATTCATAAAACTTCAGCTTGTTCCTTTGACTTTTTATTTGCTTCTCAAACAACAATATAAATCAAACGGTAAGTGACAGTTGGCACATTTCTTCAGAAGTTAAGGTACAACTTCTTTATTGTCATAACGAAAGCCTACTATGAGCATTGATCTTGTATTCTAGACCTATTGACGTACAGTGAAGTGTTCAGCAGAAGTATGGAATTGCGCATAAATATCTATAGGAAATTTCAATATTCCTTCCACCCTGGTTTTGATATGAATAATGACCAGTCCCTTAACACTACATACGACTAAATGCATTAATTTTTAAGTGCGGCCAACACTTTTAGAGCACAACAAATCTCTGAATACATTGTTTTCAATTAACTGTGTTTTGTGTGGCATATCAACAGCATAGTTTGCAATGCAATGGACTTTGAAGAACAGCAAACTATGACTTTTCTGTGAGCGAGAGCACCAGCTGCAGTACAAAAAGAGCCAAAACTGATTCGAAAGCATTATCTGTCTCAAGAACCATAGGTTCCCAATCCCTCTTCAATAGCCTTGTGATCAAAGACTACAAAGTTGCTGTCGATCTCTTTGCTTAAAGTATTTACTATTGCAATTATAGGACAGGCAACGAGTATCACGTGGACGCCAAACTACTCCCATTGTCTCTATATGGTGGACGAAAGGGGGTAGCTGTCTTCACTGCAAGAGGTGCTTGAGGTCAAGGCCACAGGTCCCTTTTAATAACAGCAAAAAAAATTCCCTATTTCGTAGTGCTCCTTTCCACATCAGAGAGGACATTTCCAAAGCCATGAGAGGCGTAAGTTTTCAGAGAATACGTACATGCTGTTCACGAATTGATAGTGGTGCTATGGATGTTTGTTTCCATTCTTTGCATAATCAAAACTGTTCTTAGAGAATATAACTGCATTATTTCAAAATTACGTTGTTCAACTTCAGAGAATCCTAGTGAGGACCTGGACAGGAGCAAAACCCATCCCGTCGTAAAACATTGAGAATTCACTGTACTCCCAGTCCCTTAAGGTATGACGTCGTACATACATGACTCTTATGATATAAATGAGACCCATGCCAAATTTTTCCCGCCAGTCACAATCACGCAATAAGTTCACAGAATTCAAATGTAAACCGCCTTTTTCAATTGAAAATCATTTGGGAAGATTTTGGAACGTAGCATTGCTGAAAAATGAGTAAATGCTAGAATATTATGGCAGATGTCTTACCAAAGGTGCATATGAGGTGAATTTAAACATGTGGAAGACCAATTCGTGGAATACAATTACATACACCATAAGGGAGAATATTGGACGTTAACTGCAGTTCTATACTGAGAGTAGCAAGTGAGTGGTTCAACAGTAAATATATTAAAACTGGACTGGAAATTAAAGCTGAATGGAACATATGAGACTATTGGATATAAAAAGCTGAACCAGACTGCAGTCTTTGCGAAGCTTGTGGAATTCCTTGCCCACACTAACTTGGTTGCCTCATTCTGTGAAAGCTCTATTACTTGGTTAGCCAAGCACTTTTTGCTGTACATTAAAGAGCCTTTGTGAGGCTAGATCTCTTGAGTATATTAATCCACTAATGTGCTAGAAGTTATCTAATAGCGAGTTTCCACACATCACATCAAAGAATGTAGTCAGGAAGTACAGAGCGAAGAAATACGGCTGTGGAAAAATGTCAGATACAATGAACTCTAATGGCTAGTTATCGTGTTTATGGATATGTCCTATAGTTTGAAAGGCAGTTTCATAGTAATGGCCAAGAGGGCAAGAAGCGTTTTGAGACAATCAAACCTGCTAAAATTGCAGGATTTAGATTATTAATAAGCTCTACAATTACTGTGTAGAATTGTGATTGTGTTGCTTGCTACTTGGGGGCAACTGACCTCTCTGCTCCTCTTCTTAGCCATACCATTGAATTTGGATGACTTCCATCAATGTGTTGCTTAGTAATGCACAAGAACTTCATAACCGTTCCAAAGGATGCATTCAAAAGTAGGTAGCATTGCCTGTTTGACAGTACTCCATTGGGGGCTCCAGTAATGCTTTATCAACCCCTCTATGTATTGTAACACTCTTGTGAGAGACCCCCTTACATAAGATAGTTCTACTACAGCCTTTACAACAAAGATCTCAAAAGCATAGCAAGATGCTCCCTGCCCCCTGAACATAGCATGACAATTTGCCACAAAACAGATGCATAGCCACACCCTCTCAATGTTGCCTACCATTTGAATGTGTCCTTATTATTTTTAATTAAACTTAGGAAAAGGAAGCCATTTTCATTCATTTCCATAAGTGATTCATTGAAAGAGCCAAAATATCCTCCTTCATGTTTTAGGCAAAAAAACAATGAAATTCAAACCATTGAAATAAAATATTTATTGGTTCTCATAATCTACCTTCATGTGGAACCAAAGATGGTTTCAAGCTGCATTTCAGAAATGTTTGAATTTCATTGTAAATAAAGTTAGCAAATGATGTTCCATATTAAACCTTTTGCATATAATTATAAAACTAGAGTAGTTATGAATCAATGTAAATGTTATCACCTTCTCCTTCACTTCATCATTCATTAAAGGGCACCTTCTTATCATCAACTTCTTCATTGCCAAATCTCCATCCTTCCTCTCCTTTGCATTCACAATTACTTCCACCAACACATTCCACCATTCAACTTTCATTTCTTTAATGTCATTTAATTCAAACTCTTCAACTGTAATCATCCATTTACACAAATTAAAGAAACCCTTTTCAGTTACCGAACAATCGCCTATCACCAACCATTCCAATTTAGAACTTTTTGTTATTTTATCATCAATATCCTTATCTTCTAATTTGCAATCCCAAATGACTACTATTTTAACTTTCACCCATTCAATAATTCCATCAAGTTCCATGCGAATGTCTCTTACAGTCGTTGTTATCTCTGCCATGTTGATCTGATCAACAGATCCAAAGCACTTTGCATATTTCAATTCATTCAATTTATTTACTCTGAACATCCCAAAATGAACATTTTTAAATGCTTTTTTGAGTTCATCATTCGAACATTTGAAATCAACAGTTAAGGGTTTCATCATTTCAATCCACTTACGGCTACTTTTGCTGTAGATGCTGCTTCTGCCAACATTCTTAAAACTTAATTGATTAACAATAGATAAAATGACTTGTTTGCTAATAACATCTGCATTCATTAAGCACATAATAACATCAACTGATAGTTCGAATGATTCATCACGAGGTCCACCAAGAGAAAAAAAGTCGCGCACTAATTTCAATATGTTGCAAAAAAAGCTCTTTGCATCACGTTCCTCTAATTTTAAAGCATTTCTGAACAAAATTTTGATAATTCCATTATACATTAACCCTGACATCAGCTGGCAGTAGAAAAATAATACTTGATCTGATCTTTTCTTTAAAATATCCTTAATTATTTCATCGCATTCTTTGGCAGTACATACATAAATAGCTGACAAAAATTCCATCAGAGTTAGATGTTTGAATTGCTTTCTCTCTTTAAAGTCATTGGAAACATCAACAAAAAGACTGCTAAGAAATTCCTTCCCTTTTTCAATCTTATCGAATTTCAATTCAATATTTCCGTCAAAAATAATGGAATTTTTGTTTAGTAATTCATGACAAATGTTGCTCAGCACCAACAAGGCTTTTGAATATTCTTCGAAAATGTCAGGAATTTTTTTGTCACGTGACCCATCTTTATCAGCATGCTGTCGAAACATGAGGTAGGATGACCAACAATACAACTCTGCAGCATTTTTAATGTCTGTTTTGTCTGATAAAAGTGCAACACAGCATATGGAGTTCAAAAATTGTGGGACAGTATATAACTTAACATTGCTTTTTGAAGAATCTTTTACTGTCTTTATTTTTGCAACTTCCTCATCAGAAGATGCAAATTTGTGGATATATTCATCAATTTGTTCATTGCTCAGTCCAATTATTTCAACTTTTCGTAAACCCCCCATAATTCCACCACTATGCTTTTTTAACATATTTTCTATATGGGGCCTTCCAGTGATTATAATCTGTGACTCTTGATATTTTGACTTTTTGAGATCAAGCAGATTAGAAATAATGGAATCACTTTCATTGCTGTCAAACAACTCATCAAATCCATCCACTATAAACAAGGTATTTTTGGAGTCCTTCACATAGAAGCCAAATTTATCTTTAAGAAATTCAACGATCATTTTATGTGTTTTTAACCCACTGCCTTCATTTAATGCAAAGTAATTCAATTCTCTGCACTCAAAAGTGATGCACACTTTGAATTCATTAAACAACTCACCATTTGCCCATTTGTAAGTCATTTGTTTTACAAGCACGCTTTTACCCGACCCAGCAATTCCAGTGACAAATGTTACTCGTTTGTTCTTCTCAATTAATTCATCCATTTCAATATAACACCCTCTCTTACCTTCTAGTTGTTCAAAGTATCGATCGGCTTCACCTCTAAGTGTGTCCATAGCGGGCTTTGGGTCACTCATCCTCAATTTCACTGCGAACTCTTCAACATCCACTTCTTCCAAAACAATTCTGCCATTGGAGTCAACTTTATGAATTCCATGCTTTTGATGTTCAATCTTGTACTTGGCTTTCATGTCATCTTAAAATGAAAGAAAATACTATGAGACTTCATCATGGCCATGGGAGGAACTCAAAGCTAGGGGGGTGTAAACTGTCTCTCCGGAAGACCAAAGAGATCTGGAGAGCAGTCAGAAAAGTTCCCTGAAATTCCTATTCTTCCTTCAGAGAACTTTCCTGAGAAAACAGATTTCTGCCAAAAGAGGGGGCTGTGCCCTCTTTCCACCCTATCTCCTAAAATTATGGAATTCATGTCACAACAATGAAAAGATGCATTAGAATTCAATTTTGTTTTTCAAATAAAGGGGTATAATAGCTTCATCAGAGCCTTCAAGTGCTGCAAATGAAGAAACTGAAATTATGAAAAATTGAATAGTGTGATATAGTATCCAACTCCAACCTTTGGTACATAAAAAAGTTTTAAAACAACCCTAGGCTCAAAATCAGGAAAATTTTCGAATATTCTGGCTCACGAAAGAATTTGGTATTCATGTATGTATTAAATTGTTTATTTAATAGTTCAGAGTCTGCAATTATTTCTTTGAAAACAGATGGAATGACTACGACAGTAAGTTTCTACCTTGAGAAATAGAGGACAACTGAATTCTTTTATACATTTTACCCCATATGAAGGAGAATTACATTGTTATCCCTCTGCATTTAATCCAGCCGTCAGATATGGCCAGGGGCACAGGGGCAATGGCTAAATGCCGTACATTCACTATTCCATTGACGTCAAACAATTTACAAAGGCCGTTTATTCAGGAACTTTGGGAAAAATTGACTGCAACCTCTCCTTTCATAGTTGAATAGCTAATTTTCTACATGAAGGTTTGTAAAGACATTGTCCATGTCCTAAAGATCTTCAGCTAGCACAAGGATTTCAGGTAAGAGTAACAGTTACAATTTCTATTTTTGATCAAGACCCAAAATTCATGCCTGATGATATTTCTACACTGCCGTTCAAAAAGTGTTCGTACGCTTCGATAAAAAACGATCGCATCAACTTCAACTTTGAAATTATGTGTAAACGAACTGTTGTGATACGGATACGGACCTGAACTAGTGCACATCTAAGTAGGTTAAGAAGCACTTCAATTTCTACCTTATGCTTTCTAGAACATAAAATTGTGCAACTTAACTGCCGATAAAAGCATACTTATTGATTCGAATCACAGGCTCTAAAACTGGCAAAGTCTGATGACCTTAACAATTTTCATGAGTTTGTCTGGTCTACCAACCCTTAGCAAAGTTTTTTGCAGTTCTTGATTTCAAGAACATTTTGCACACAGCTAAAGCTGCACCCCTCTAGCAGTCAACAGTTGCTGACACTTTTCAACAGCATTTGCCATTATCTCCTTAAAAAGCTACCTCCTCGCGCTTGTCCAATGATATTTCATGTTTGAGGCCTAGAAAAAATTTTAAGGTTAATATTTTTTCAACATGGTCACGCAAGTGAAACGTAAACAATGTTTTATGAAAGTTTCATGGAAATAGCTGGTTTTCCTACACTAGGTGAGCAAAAATGTCGCACCTCCTAGTGATTTTCAAACTGACATGCAATCTGTTGTATAAAAATTGCAAATGGTTTCTTTGACAAATCATTTGCATTAGACATAAAAAAACAGTCATTAACTATACACACTAGGCTACTAATATAACATATAATATCATTTACAGCTACTAGCTATTTAAAACCTTTTTAGGATAACTATGTACTGATCATACAGCCAAAATCACTCGTTGAAAGGAGCCATATATTTTGTTCATGAAATCCCTCAGAATCCGCATGAACTTACCAAATATTCCGCCTTCATTTTCTTCTTAGGCAATTTCACAACCATTCGGGATATAACAGAAAATGAGCTTATGTTTGAAAATTATGGTTATCTTTTAAATTATACTGAAACTTGGGCTTCCTGCTAGCCATGGCAGAGCAGTAACATATGGAAGGTCGAGATTTTTGCAAGTTTGCAATTGATTCTGGTGGCCAAATATCCTGCTAGAGGATGAAGGGCTTCCCAGCAATTTCAGAAATTCCTTCAACACTGGAAAAACAGGGCTTGTAAATGAAAATTGCAATTTTCCACATCCATACCCTTGTCATAGATAGCCAATTTACCATTTCCATTAGGCCCATTGCACTTCCAAAGCAACAATGAGATTAAATTGTTGAATCTTGGGCGGCAAAGTACACGATCTCTGGTTTGCTTCATTGCGTTCTAAGCTTACCGTGTAATACTGTCGTTTTAGAAACAAACCCGTGCTCGTCAGAGGATACGAAATCAATTAATATAGAATTTTATAGAGAAAGGATTAAGTTAATAGAAATCCAAACTATTTAAATCGTGTTAGAACTTCTACTCCTTCGTTCTAATAATATAATATTTCGTATGTAGTATTCACCCACTTTTAATGAATATTATACAATTAGTTATACAAACATTTACTTTCATTTCGATTTGAAAGCAGTAGTTGTTTAATTGGCTTAGAGAGTGCTGTAATCCCTTCTTTGATTCTGAAAAAAATTTGTATATCACCCGGCAAGAAAACTCATCCAATCTCTACATTTCCTTTGATTGCTGGTTCAGATTCGTTCTTATTAAAAAGTTCTGGAAGATCATGAATAGAACAATCGTACCCTATTGCTTTTTCATTTGCAGTCATGACTAAATTGCCTAATTCATTACCTAGGACTTCCTACTCTGTTAGCCTAGGATAATTGTACACGAAGTTATGAATTTTTCAAACTGTATTTCAAACAACTTACTGCCATGTTTATCAATTCATTTGCAAGCAAAAGTTTCACTTTCTCTATTCCAAAATCATCCAATCTTTGACTATAGAAATGAACTGTTCTTCCGCTAAGTTTATATATATTAATGCTTGAAAACATGGGCACCAGAAGGTACAACTATCATTACTACGGGACCAGAAACTGCCTTATATAATTGGAAAAACTAACCTTAGTTTTGGGTGATTTTGATGCTATTTTGATGTAAAAAAGTTGCCCAAGTTTTTGGTTGGTAAAATCCAATTTATTAAAATCCACTATCCGATATCATTTTATTAATACACATTTTCACACCATACTAGTGTCATTATCAGTACAGTAAAGGAAAACAGCTAAATGAAAAGATAAAATAATGGAAAAAAATAGAAGATGCAAAACATAATTTATGCTGCAGAAATGGAAATCGGGAGATAAACAGGAACAATTTCGTTATAATCAAGGCACATAGACAGGGGCGGATCAAGAGGGCGGGGGACAATGGCTCCCCCAATCGGCGATGTTTCCTACAGTAAACTATACTATTAAGAAACTCTTCACTCGAAAAAGACAATTAAGCTCCCCCCCCAAACTCCAGCTATGGATCCGCCCGTGCAAATAAGGAAGCTAGACAGAGGTACTAAACAGGTGAACAACTAAGTAAAGAGAAGGACTATCTCTTAGAATAAAAAGGGCCTATTTTTGACAAAGAACTAATGAATGAGTAGTGTATGTCATTGAACAACACTGGAAATTCGCAAGACAGCATTTTGCTGTTGAAATCTGATGATCAATTCATAAATAAAAGGAGAGTTGAAGACATGTGAATTATCAATCACAATTTTGACTGTATTGAACTAAAACTGATAAATTTAAAAGTATTTCAATCGGTATTTGTAATTTTGACTTTATCAACCTAAAAACTTGATTTAGCTTATTTTGACTTTACACTTCTTCCAAATGGGTTTGTAATTCTCATTAAGGTGATTTTGGCGCTTCAGGTCACCCAAAGACAATAAAAAGATTTTGACTTCATTGAAGTTTGGTTGCCCATAACATATATGATGTCATCTCAAAGCGGTGACGTAGCTGGGGCAGCTTAAGGGCGATTTCCATTAATTGAAAAGTGAGCGGGCGGTCGCAAAAAGGAATGTTGCTGGAATAGAGCATGCGCGTACTCTCCTCTGCATCAAAGTGTTTGGGGCCACTAGAGGAACAAACAACGCTCGTGAAAGTTAAATCCATCTAACCTCTCTTTGAACGCTTGGTAAGTGAGCCATCAGAATACAGTGACTGAGTTGAGAAAATAACAGACAACAGTGACAGTGTGGATTTGGAAAGTGAACAAGCCTACTCAATTTTATTCATTGCAGCAACACCAAATTGTGAGAAATAATGTTTCACTATTGGCTCAATCCAATCCTCTCCTCAGTGGTGGTTCAACAGGGGACCAAGAGGGCAATGGCCCCCAGAAATTTTCTTCTTCCTTTCGTTGGCCCCCCACTTTTCTAGAAAGGTATAAAATTTTGAATCTTGAATATATTGTTTACTGCAAATATTTGCGAATTAGGAGGATGTACAAGGAATGAACATGATGCTTCTATACTGTTACTGTTTTTTAACTGATACAATGCGTCTCTCTAGCTTTCTTTGCGTCTTTTGACTTTGAGTGTAAGCAACAACATTAAGTAAATTTGTAAATGTTAATGTAGATTTTGGCCTTACATTTTCCGTTATGTTATCCTCCTGTACTCTTATTTCGTTGTCATTTTGCCTGCTCTCTTTCATTTTTGCTCTTTCATTTTCATAGCTTATAAGTGTATAAAGCATCAATCTCTGTGCTCCAAAAGGGCGTTTTCTTAGGGTAAACATGGTAATAATGAGAATCAAAGAACGAAATGATTTTTTCAAATAGACCTACGAATAGGGAGATGCTTAATACTATAGCTAATTTTCTGTTCCTGTGATTATATCTTTACAGAACTAAAGTTTGAACTGCTCAGTATTCAGTTTCTTGTGAACTCTTGATCTGTGTAGATCTGGGTTGAACTTTAGGCCTTCAAAATCAAAAAATCATGGGCAAAACTTGTTGTGCGTACTCTTAACACTTGTCTGAAACCCTATTCTTGGCAAAATAAAACCTTCCCGGATTTTTTATTCATTTAAACACTAAATCAAAAGCCATGGCTGCAGGATAAAATAAGAAAATTCACATTTCCGATTTTAACTGTTCATTTTCCAATAGTTTAGTTGTGCCATTTTGTCTTGCATGAGAAACCTGTTATTTACTTTTTCAAATTTGTGTTGTGAGTAGCATTTTCAGACCTGTCAGCCAAAAATTTTAAAAATCTGGAGATTTTAGATTTTTCCTATAGAAAAGCAGGGAGATTTGATCAACAACAGTGAGATAAAAGAATTTTCGTTAAGGGCAGTGATTTGCCGAGGCACCTTCTGCTGGGGGGGAGGGGGCGTTTTGACCAATTAAGGGGGAGGGGGCGTTTTGAGCAATTAAACAACCATTGTTACTGTAAAACAAAAAACCGTCACAGAAAATACTGTGGCCAACTCTCTAGCAGCATATCTGTCTTTTTGACCAACCTTCTTCCAAATTTAAGAATATTGGGGGGATGCGGTGTCCCCTACGTCCCCATCGGTACGTCCCTGGTTAAGGGGATAAATATGCCTGATAAAATGTTGTGCTTGGCAAACAATTTATGACACAAGCGATGATGAAAAATCTCTTCAAAATAATTATCAGTATTCTTTTGTTCATCAATTAGCACTGACGAGAAGGTTTTGTCAAATGGAAAGTCAATGTGACCATTATGTCATAGTTAAAACATTTCTGCTAGACAACACCTTTAAATCTGGGCGAAAAATTGCAAAAACGGAGAGACTGGGAGAAAGCAGTCAAAACCGGGAGTCTCCCAGCAACACTAAGAGAGCTGACAGGTCTGCATTGTTGTAAGTGTAAGTAGCATGGGGTTGTCAGGTCGTTAGGCTACAGAGTAAGAAATGTGAACTCAAGTGCTATAAACCAAATGTTTTTCAGATGTAGGTCATCAATAGAGAACACTTGCCACGTACGAAGGTATCATCTTCTCAGAGAGAAATTTGGGGGTCTTGGGGCATGCCCCCTGAAAAAGTTTTAAAAAATAACTTGCTCTAGAATGTTAGAAAATGCCCTTTGCGTAGTAGGACAACGTTGTCTGCCATTGATTTTCATTCTGTGATGGGAAGTATGACCCTATCCTCCAATCTATATTACACGAATGTGAAAAACATAAAACTTTGATTGTGAAAGTAGAAATCTTATTAAGAGAGAGTCTAAGCAGACTAATGCAAGAATGATAGAAACAAAATACAGGAATTCAACTACGGGAAAGAAACCTTGGGGTATGGGAGCTTGCCCCCAGATAAATTTTGTAAAATCACTCTATAGAACATCAAAAAATGCCCTTCTGTGTAGTAGGAAACATGCTTATATCACTGATCTTCATCCTGAGGTGGAACATATGATCCTACTCCCCAATCTATAGTGCAAAAATTTGAAGAAACTCTAAACAGTGATCTTCAAAGAAGAAATCTCATAGCAAAAGGTCCTCAGGCAAATGCTAAGTAAAAATGTTCTGAGCCAAATTCCCTTCCGAATTGAGGACTTTAGGTGCAGCATAGCTTTAAGATAATCAACTTGTAAAGAAAACTGCTAACAGGTTTATGTGTATGTGTTTCGAACATGGAAAGTAGCTCATTAGAGTATTTCCTAAATCTTCCTGCATGGCATTTATACACTTCAAGTCGTGCCTCGCATATATCATAAAATCACATCTTCCTGGCAGCCTAAGCAAATATAGTACCCTTCTCTAACAACTATGCAGTGGTGAGTTTAAGGGAGGACATGTCCCAATGCCCAAAATCATGATTGTCAAAATCATGTGATTTTTAAAGAGCTGAAGGCTACATAATACTGGTACAACAAATTGAAATAACGTATAAATAAAGGAAATATTTATTGCAAAAATGAGCAAATATTTCAGAGCTTGAAGGAGCAATGTATATGTTTTGCATGATGTGAACAAATAATACACATCCATTTTACTGATCCACTTGCTCTCGATTGTTTTGTGCACAATTCATGGAATCGAATCGTGATTTTGCCTACTTCTTGAAATGTAAATAATTCAATTTGAGAATTTAGACGTCCCTTCTCTACTCTCTAACATTTTTCATGCAAGTCATTAACAAGAGAATATTCAATTGGAAACGTAGCATTTAAGAGGTCCATCCATCACGAGACCATTTCTTGATCATTTCTGAATGGTTAAATGTTACAAAACAACGCATTTCAAGAGAATGAGGGCAAGAGACAGTTAGACTGCATTTCCCCTGGGGTTTAAAGGGTGCGATGTCTTCCAATATTGTGGCACCTTTCCGTAAATTCTAAAATATTTTCGTAAACTATTTACTGTGTTTTGTAGTAATAAGATTAATTTAATAAGCGGGAGCCCAATCAAAAGTGGTAGGTTTGGACAATTTTTCGAAAATATTAGGCGGATGGGATGCTTATTATGAAAGTTTCGGTTCCTTATGGAAACATTATTGGCCACTCTGGTAAGGGATGCAGCTTATGACAACAATAGAATCTTTTTGGATCATTATTTGATGGAAACCTCGGTAAGGCATATTTCTCAAAGTTTTGAGCAACAAAAGAATCATTCTTGATCAAATTTTGATGCCTTTGTTATGTGACTTTCGCTAAACTTATTTCTTTACGTGAAACTCGATGATCTGCCATTTCTATAGCTTAAATATAGCAAATAATTCACCCTTTGCTGCTTAACCATATTTCTGTGAAGTTTTTGCTTTTCTGAAGACGGACTGGGATCTGATTGCCGTCTCGGTTCCATTGTATATGTCCTTTACGTCACCGTGAAAACGAGTTTTCAGCCTACTACGCAATTTGAACTTAAATTTCCACGTCTCCCGAAGAGCCTAGGCCTAATAACTGCTTTAATTGTGGTAGTATGAGAGTTAAACTTCATAAAATTCGGTCCTAGAAGTTTAAATAAATAGTATTTTATAGGGAAAATTTCATCCTCAATTTTCAAATCGAGAAAAAATAACTAAATCAGTGTCCGCTGGATCTCTAGCATGAACACCTACAATTCTTCTTAAACCTAAAATCTATTTCTACTGACAGCAAAGGAATACAAGATACTATTTTCAGCACTTGCAAGATTTTTGCAAAAGTAAAATGTCATTTTGTTGGTTGAAGGCTGAATGACCTCATGATAATATATTATGAAAATGACAACTGATAAATTAGATATATCACAAGTTCCCAATCTTGCATAAGGTATATACCGACTTCATGTTTACCAGTTCTAAATGCAAAACATGGAAGATTTGATGTTTTTGCAACTTTTGTCGTTCATACGATGCAATAGGAGCTATTATCAACTTTTAGTTATTCCGCATTTCCTTCGAAACACTTTCCGCTACTCTGCTTAGCGTTTTTGCTCATATTTATGGGATTGTATCACAGACAACGATGGTATCTTCACCACTGCCTTTCTGTCTCAATAGCAGCTATTAGCGAAATGATGTTAGAACATCGGTATTCTCGTTTTCGATATCACATTTCAGTTTCATTAGCTACCTGACGTCATTGTGAAAGCGGTTTACTATTCCTGGCACTTCGATCGATAGCCTCCAATTAACTCCGTGGATTACGCTTGCAACGGGCCTGAATTTGAAATTCATTAAGTGATGAAGAGCTCTCCCTTCTACAGTTATAGAATAGATAAATCTTTGCTGACATGATTATGTCAATACTGTAAGCAAATAAAAGTGGTAGAAATAATGATGACGTAATGCCTCATAGTTATAGCTGAAAGAAATAAAGAGTTAAACTCACCAATATCTTTTTCTGTGTATGGTTCTAAAAACGAAGAAACTCAATGTCAACTCGTAGCTTCATCACAGATTTGTAACACTATTGCCCAACACATCTAGAGAATCGGCTACACAAGCAGACAAATCATAACTAATCATAATAATTACTTGATATCAGTTTCCGACCGAAATCTTTTATACCTACTATGTGATGGAAGTTCTTACTCATTAACTTTCTCAACATATTCATTGCATCAAATTGTGAATAAATTTTTATATCATTTTGTATTATCAAATGTTTTCGTCTCCCAAGAGGCACGATAAACCTAACTGCAATGTGAAGCTTATCATCAGGGTTTATACGGACGTTCTGAAAAAAATTTCCCTGACTTTTGCTTCAAAAGCACAAATTTTCCCTGACCTATTTCACTAAAACCTATATGTTTTTCCCTGACCTCTTCTGAAAAAGCAAATTTTTCCCCTGACCTGATTGGATTAATAATGCTGGAAGTAAAAACTAGCAAGATATCTATTTTTTGATTTAGCAATATGTAGATATTTTAGAAACTTTAGACGAAAAAATATGAAGAATTCACTTGAACTTCTTAAAGAGAAACGAAAAAAGGTTATGCAAAATGTGATTAACACTCTTCCTTTTGTTCACATTGATACAGTCACGAAGTTTTCATTTTTGAAATTTCTGTTTATGTGTTTGATTTTTCTACTTGCTTCTTAAATCCTAAGTCTGATGAAAACGATAGAACTTTCTAACCTATAACTTACTATCACACTTTCTTACCTAGTTATTAAAGTGTTGTATATACTTCCTTGATGGTGAAAAATGAAAGATTTCCCTGACCTGCAGAATGAACATACTATTTTGCTCCTGACCACTGCAAGCTTCCCTGACTTTCCCTGACTTTCCCTGACCTTCCCTGACTTTCCCTGACCAAAGCAAAAAAGACCCTCTTTCCCCTGACGTCCCATGACCGTATAAACTCTGGTCATTGAACTGAAAACTACGGTGATGGCGGATACTTAAGATGGCGGATGCGCAAGAACAGTTTGCAAAGAAACCTAGTAGCAAACCTAATACTGCTTGTAGTAACCAAGTATTACTAGTAGTACAATATCAATAGCAATCCTAGTTTTGCTGGTAACTAACTGAGCATTTCTAACAGTTCAGTTCAGTTCATTTCACAACATATCTTCACGGCCTAAATTGGAAACTGCACGTGTTTTTGCAATGGGGGAAGATAACGATTTTGTGACTCTGAAACCAGTCAACAGTTTATTAGAAGCCCAAGTTAGTGCTTTCAAATCCACTTTTCAAATGAGGTTCCAAGATGTAAAGGAAGAACTCAAGGCTATCAAAACCGATATAGGAGACCTGAAGAACAGCGCACAGTTTTCAATGGGGCAGATTGGTGATCTTCAGGAGAAGGTTAAGTCAATAGAAAAGAAAGTTAATTCCAAGAAACAGATCTAAACGAGTATCTGATCATTCTTCTACCATCATTGATAATATTTTCTCCAATGTGTGTGATCTAGATACTAGAAGTGGTAACATTCTGACACAAATTGCAGAGCATTTTCCGCAGTTTTTAATTGTTAGAAAGATGGCTCCTTCGAACAAAAATGTGACATATTACCAACGTGATTATTCAAAATTTGATGAAGAAAAATTTATTGAAGATTTTAACAATTTTAACTTTGATTATTTGAATAATAGCCAACAGGATGCTAATTCAAAATTTAACAGGTTTCTTGCTAACCTTTATGACACTGTTGAAAAACATGCTCCATTGAACAAGCTTTCAAAACAAGATCGCACATTCCAAAACAAACCATGGATAAATAGCAAAATTAGGAAAATGATACGTGTAAGGGATAAATTATTAAAAAAGCTTCGTAAGAAGCCTGATCCAGCAGTAAATCTTGCATATAAAAAATTTAGGAATCGAGTTGCTTGTAAACTTAAAGAAAGCAAACAATCTTATTATCAGAACTATTTCAATGTCAATAGTAACAACATGAAAGTTTTATGGACTGGAACTAAATCCATCATTAGAAGTAACAGTTAGTCTGTAAATGCTATTACTAAATTAAAGGACTCCAATGGTAACCTAACAACTGATTATGGAACTATGGCTAATACCTTTAATAATTATTTTGTCAATGTTGCTGATGGTGTCACAAAAAGTATACCCAGGTATCCAAAATCTCCCCTTAGTTATCTTGATAAGAATAATCCAACTACATTTTTCATTTTTCCTACAGCCCCATATGAAATTTCAGACATAATAAATCTCTTAAATACTGGCAAGTCAACTGGCCCTAATAGCATACCCATTAAATTATTAAAAGGTTCTTTCTCTATACAAATCTACTCCGTTGTCTGATATCATTAATGAGTCTTTTCAGTCAGGTATCTTCCCTGTTAAAATGCAGCAAGCGAAAGCTATTCCTCTATTCAAAATAGGTTGTCCTTTAACTGCTTCAAATTGTCGACCAATATCTCTTTTGTATGTGTTCATTAAAATTGCAGAGAAATTGATGTATCAGCGGTTATATGATTTTCTGGAGGAGCACAAAATTTTGTATGATCTCCAGTGCGGTTTTCGTGCTAAGCAATCTGTAAATCATGCATTAATTAGTTTAACTGAATCTATCAAACACAGTTTGGATTACAAAAGAATTGGGTATGAAATTTTTCGTGACCTTCAGAAAGCCTTTGAGACAGTCAATCATAAAATTCTGCTTGACAAACTAGAACACTATGGCATTTGAGGCACAGCTTTGGCGTGGTTTAGTTCATACCTTAGTAACAGAAGTCAGTATGTTTCAGTAAATGGTTGCAAATCCACTAATCTGAATGTTAAGTGTGGTGTGCCACAGGGATCTGTTCTGGGCCCACTTTTGTTCTAATTTATATAAATGACCTTCCTAAGTCATCTTCTAAACTTTCTTTCTATCTTTTTGCTGATGATACAAATATTTACTTTGAATCTCATAATCTAGACGATCTACGAAAAGTTGTCAATAAGGAACTTAAACAGGTCAAAAAATGGCTTGATGCTAATAAAATTGCTCTGAATATTGAAAAAACAAATTTTGTTATTTTTCATTCCGTGCAAAATTCCCTGATTGAAAGTCCCAGTATAAAGATTGGCAATCAACATGTCAGGCAGGCTAAATATGTCAAATTTCTTGGCCTTCTCTTGGATGAGCATCACAACTGGGATTACCATTTATGTGAACTGTCTAAAAAGCGTTCAAGAACTTGTGGTATATTTTTCAAGATAAGACATCTTTTATCAACTAATGTTTTAATACCTTTGTATAATGCATTATTTCATTCATTTCTTCAATATGGTATTGTTGTCTGGGGCCTTACTTATGAAGTGCATACTAAACCAATAAATCTTCTACAAAAGAAAGTTGTTAGAGCAATTGCATTCAAGTCTTTTATTGGAATCTGTAACTTTATTATCTAACCTATTCTCACACAGACCAATAGCATAAATACAATTTTCATGGAGCAACACACTGAGCTCATATTTGTCTTTGTGTAAGGATACAATATTAAGAAACGCCATCTTAAGACCATTTCTTTTCCAAATAGGCCTAGGCATAGTACTGTCATGAACACTCGAGCAATGACGTCCCTAGCAATATCTCATAAATTTACTTAAACTATTAGCATATTTCCTAGTGCCATCCTCATTAAGGTGTAGACCATCCTTGGCCGGATTAGCAAAATGTATATCATCATTGTCAAATATGTCAAAACCAATGAGATTCAGTTCATTATTTAGGATCTTATCTAATGCGATGATTCTGTGGATCAACGCTTTATCAGTGCGCTTGAATATTGAGAAAAAACAATCTTCGACTCTTTGTTATTCTCTTCCATTTTCAAAAGAGTGTCCAAATCTTCCATTAATAATTGATCTGATGATGTTCTGCTCACGTTATTTGTTCCAGCATGAACAATTATAACATTTTATCTATTTCCCCTGCTTTTGCAACAGCTTGTTTCACTCTTAGTCCTCATTGTCCAGTTCTATATCTCGGTTTGGTTACACAATTCTTCTGGAATTAATCTTTTCACCTGTGAATCACCGACTATCATGACTTGTAATATTTCCCGCTACTTCTTTCATCCATGGATGCTGTTTTCTTTTGCTGATGCTGGCTTTGTCTGGAGCCATTTACAGACTTTTGTTGTTTTCCTTGTTGGTGTTTGTTTTTGTTGCATTCTCTGGCTTTGCATAGATGGAGATTTTCTTTTGGCCTTGTTTGGTCTCTTTTGTTGCTCTTCCTTTGATTGTTCATTGTTTGGTAGTTGAATCGTAGTGCTAATTTGGCTCTCTGTATCTTTGTGATGACGATCAGCTTCAGTTATCAACTCAGAGCGAATTTCAAAGGCCTTACATGACGAAGCGAATTCTAACTTATTGTGGAAATTTTTGGGAATGTAACAAGTTTTCTGTAAGAATTGGAAGTTCATGACGTCTAGATTTTAACGATATATTTTCATTCAGAAGATTTTCCATTTTGTTTCTTTCAGATTTTAATAAAGCATTGAGTTCCTTGATAGAATCTGCCATACACCAGATGATGTTGACTAGGCTCACGATATCTCTACTTTCAGTTGAATTCTGTGATCTAGATCTAACCCCATAATGTCTCTGTAATAAATCAGGGTGGCTGTGCATATTAGATGGAAATAGAGTACAAAAACTACGTGATTCTTTTGAGCAGTTTTGATCATAATGTAAATGGCTAGGCTGTGTTCCCACGCCACTAGGAGTCGAAGGTATTTCAAATGATTCATGGGAATTATCATTAAATGCTAGCACACTCTCATCTTGTGTTGCACACTCAGCACTGCCTTTCGATACGGAAATGATTCTTTACCTTGCTTGTTTACCTTGACATACACAACAGCTTCAGTGAGCAGGTTTTCTATAACCACCATCGCTCTGTTTTGATCTAGACCATATTTGGAAGCAACGTACTTGGCAATGAGTTCACCATCGGGTCCTTTACTTTGATTCCTTATGGCTGGAATTGCTCCGATAATCGCATCTTTGTATTAATCTTCCATCAGTTAGTTTTAATACAATAATCTTATTACCTATTTGATAAATTGAAGTTACTCAGTACTATAGTACCAATAACATCCACACTCAATTACGTCCTCACACAGATTCCAATGATATCTTTAAAGACATACAATATCTATAAAGATATTGAAAAGTTGTATGCTACCATTGGTAGATTCAGATGATATCCTAGAGCTTATGCGAATATCTTGTCTAAATAAATGCTACAGTCCTCTATTTAGACATTGCAACGTCAGGGTTATTCCTAGAAAATTTCCTTGGGGGTGTAGGGCTTTGGGCATGAAATTATCGTGGCCGGCTAGACATGTAGGCTACAGATGAGCATGGGCGAGGTTTAAATAAAAGCATCTGTCATTAAGGTGAAACTTCATATATCAATCCTGAAAAATTTCGGACGGTAAAATTTCGGACGTTTTATCTTCGGACAGAAACTTCCAAGCTAAATTTTAGAGATTTTTGACTATTTCAGACAAATCCATAAGGCACCTTGACATTTTGGTCATTATTCTAAACTCAAAACAATAGCTACAAAATCTCAATTTTCAGTCTTCTCGTCACAAGTAAAAAGATAGATTCTCGTCCTTTATTACCTGTTCCTCCTTTCATACTACTTATTTTGCTGTCTCCCATAGAAATGGCGGTTTGCTCTGCTGGGTTTTCGGACGACTAAAAATATCGGACAACTACAAATTTCGGACAATATCACAAGCTCGACATAATAGGAATAACAGAATGCTAAGTTCAGCATTCACTTTACCAGCACAAAATTTCTGTTATTGCATTGACTACCCTTTCCTTCTATCACTTACTTCAAGCGCTACCCGCTTTTGTATTTCTCGCAGAGAAGGTAGAAACATGCTTTGCTGACTTCTTGATAGCATCTTTTCTGCATTCTTGGAGTAATTGTTCAATTAGAGAAGTGATTGGTTGCAATTAGTTTCGAAATCTACCTTCGCCTTTCAACGCAACTTTCGTTTTAGCTCCCTATCGACTTATTCATTCAAACAGTTTAATGGGGAGCTAGGATAAGAGGGGGGCCTAATAAGTATCTTCAAATATGAGGAAATTCTCATTCCTATACCCATATTTTTCTATCTGCAATAATGCAAGACCAAGGGAGCAGTAGGAAGCTATAATATCCTCTTCAGAGATGCTACCTCTTTGGATCATGTAGTCTTAAGGTCCTGCAATGCCTATTCTACTTTATTCTGTCAAAACATTCAGCTTCATTGGAAAATTTCCAGCCACTTCTGGTCGATTTTGATTTCTAATGCCAACTGATGCTTAACAAAGCAAACTATTTTTCAAATTTCTTGCCTCATTTTGATTCCTGAAAATTCTTTTATATTGAAAAGTCTTTCATTCTCTTCTAAAACGCTGAGAGATGATTCACCAATGAAAAATGGCATCCAGAGAAATGCCTCGCAAGATTTCTATTGTATGATAACGGAAAAAATTTTGGACGCTTTCAGACACTGTATTTGTCCAAAAATTTTACAGTCCGAAATTTTTCGGACAGTAAAATATGTAAGACTTATGAATTAAAAATATCGTCATTTTTATTTGAAGCGTTTTCCTAAGTTATTTACTCGCTTTATCAAGGCTCATTGATCTCAATAACATTTTATAATGGGTTGGAAACAGGGAGCAGATCGTGCACAACTATAGAGCGAATAATCGTAAAAACCGTACTACACGTTGTTTATAAGAAACCTGGATTGAAGCCTAGTAGCAAAAGTTTCTTAATGTTTCGCAACATTTCAGTTCTTAAAGTTTCTTAAAAAAATATTGATTTAACGACCTAAATGGCAGTGAAAGCGCAGAAAAACTACCATTAGTCTCAAGCTTATAAATCAGTCTATTACTACGTTGCTTATAAGTCAGTTTTTCTTAAATAGTAATAACAATATATAATTCTATAAAGCTCGTTTTCTGAATAGTGTATGGCGAATCTGGAGGAAGTTTGGCAATTGTTTGGTACCAAAATAAATGCTTCTTGAAATTTCTAAACAGTATAGTAGCGGTAAAAAAAGTCAGACGGTAAAATTACCCAGGATTAATGTAACCACACCTAATTATAGAGATATGAATGGTTGCGGAGGAGGAAAAGAAGGGTTGCAAGCAACACATCTCATCTCATGCCAGTACACTGAGTAAGAGAGTAGTTAACTCCAGATATACAGGAATGGCTACATGGAATGTACTCTAGTGGCAAAAGCTGCTTCTCACCCAAAAGGAATGTTATCTACACATTATCTATGCAGTGGGCAGCGAAATCTAAGAATTGAACAGCTAGAGTCTTACTCTGTGATTGAGTTAAAAATTAAAATGATTTTTTCAAACAATTTTACCACGATTGAAAAAGGTTTATATTTGTCATGCAACAAACTCAGGATCTCTGCACGCCATATTGTGAGAAAAACTGTGACTTGTGTAAGACCCCCCGATTGAATATGTTTGCGTAAATATTGATATTGTGGGTTTTAGAGGACGGTAAATATCTCCACCCAGACCGTAAGGGTTAGATTTCTCTGAGAGCCTAAAGTCTAAGAGGGAGTTTTCTTACGAACCAAAGTCTGAGAATTCACACAAGTCTAACAGTGAGGGTTTATTCTAACAAAGTTCATCAGAATTTCAAGTCCTTTATTATAAAGTGGAATGGGAAGATACATACAGTCCTCTACTTGTAGATAGTGTAAATATATATATCGTCGATTGGTTTTGTTTTGTTGTTGAAGTGATTTGAGCCTTAGAAATATAAAAGAACCTTAATAAGAGCCTACCAACCTATTTGGATTAATCTATGTGGAATAGTTCTTCAAACGGAATAAAAATAAGCGCGCCTTAAATTTTTAACACATATATCTGTGTTATGATGCTCCTAGATTCTAGAGCGAGGTAGACGACAATTGCGAAATCAATAAAAAGCACAGTGTGCAGCGTTTCCATATGCAACCTCGGTGAATTATTAGGGGGTAATGCTCCTTCTCTCAGCCTCTAGCTGGTAAAAAAGGAATTGGGTTTTGGGGCAGAGCCCCAAGAAACTTTTTAAATTACGTACGTCACTTTAGCTATAAAAGCAACGAGCGCCCCTTTTAGTGTGACAATGGCACAAGAAAAGATACAAAGAATTAATGAATATGATGCCCTACTTCACAACACAAAATGGTGCAAATTTGCCGACAGAGATTCAACATTTGATTGACTTCCAGATAGAACTTTTGGCTGGGGTTGTGACACCGCACAACAACCGACGGCATGGGCCTATGCAATTCAGGTCCACAAAAGCTGCATGTATGCTTACATCCACAAAAGCTGCATGTATCTATGAACTTCAAACTCTTACAGAAAACTTGTTACATTCTTAAAAGTTCCACAGTAAGTTAGAAATCGCTTCGCAATGTAAAGCCTGTGAAATTCGCTCTGAGATGATAAGTTGCGAATTATGGAGACAAGATATTACTCTACTCGTATTGCTTCCCTTCAGCAGTTACCTACGCAGTGGCTCTTCAAAACTTTTGAAGCCTTATTCCTAGAATGATCTCTCAAATTATGTTCTCCCAAAACGATTCCTCCATGGCTTTTAAATTGATTTCATGTGAAATCTTGTCCATAAATGCTTCTCGATCTATTCTACGTCACAAAACACTTTGAATGGCATCATTCAAGCTGTTGACCATGAGATTCAAAGCTCTTTACCTTAGTGCCTTCTATATTATCATGAATGCATTTGAAATAATGGAATGAAATTATTACTAATTATTACCAGTGTTACTATACTGCCTTTCTTCTTCTCTCTGTTTTTTCTTTTCTTACACTCTGATTCTGCTTCATATTGTTCAGGTGTAGTAGCAAATTATGAAATTTCAAAAACTTCCTGGAATAGAAAACCAAACAAAAGCCTAGAAGAATCTACTTACTTCCTTGTGTTTGCAATGTCTCTAAGAACCCTGTATTCTTCAATTTCTCCATATCAACTTGCATTTTTCCAACATCACCTCGCACTTGTCCAACATCATCTCGCACTTTTCCAACATCATCTCGCATTTGTCTAACATCATCTAGCACTTGTCCAACATCATCTCGGACTTTTCCAACGTTATCCCGTACTATTCCAACATCACCTCGTACTTTATCAATGTCTTCTTTCACTTCTGAAGGCAAAAATTTCAAGTAGTCCTAAATTAGATACTAAACGTAGCTTGTTTTTCCAATTCAAAATCATACACTCATGCCTATCTAATCAGCTTCAATGATGGCAAAAATAATTTGTAAGTCAATGATAGTTGCAAAGTGCAGTAAAAATATCATCAAAATAATTATAATAAAGCACAGATACCATCTATCATTAAAACTCTTCTTATTGGTCTTAACGAACAGCGGGGGCGTGTTAGGAGCTGGGGGATTTGGCCCCCTAAGGAAGAGTTGGGAAGGAGTACTGGAGAAGAGAAAGGGTGCTAAGTAGGATAAGAATGTAATGTGCATATAAAGACAACTCGTTTGACCCTGGAATTGAACAGTGTATTCCAGCCACGAAAGATAAAGGAAGGACAAGGCAGCAGATAACAAATAGACAAGGGAATGGAATTATGTGTCACACCATTTAAACAGGAGATGGATGGACAGCTATAATACAAATTCTATAGTTATATTTCATCGTATATCTAGCTATATTTCAACATCAATTTAACTTTCTTTATAACTTATAAGTGAACTCAAGGGCATCTAGCTGCAATGAGCAGTCAGTAAACTCAACAAGTACGATGCTTATTGAAGGAGAACCCTTTGTCCTTCAATCTAATATGCATCTGGCACAAAATGTACTACAAACTGACTTTTGAATTTTGTTTATTGCTGTATAACAAGAGTGTAGCTACATGAGGGTGCATGTGGTGGTGCACCCCCAATATTTAGCTTGTTCATACCGCATTTACCGGAAATCAATAGTGTTCGTCAACAGTATACTGCTGATAAAACTCGGAGAAAGTCCTCTTTGTCAGCGGCAAATTGGGGTTGGGTACCCCACCAACAAGTTTAATAAAGCTTTGCACTTTTTGTACAATACAATTGTTAACGGGCAATCCAAAATGTATTCGAAAATGAAATTTGAAGAGATTAAATTTTCCCTTACCATGGTATGACGTGTTTTTGCTTACATCATTATCACATGACACTGTCTATTTATAAAAGTAACCCAACTCCGAACTCTTATTCCTTACCGCTAATCATCATTTTAGCCATTAGATCTTTACCTTACGCAGATCTTCAGAATGCAGAAATTCTCTGCCTATCATAGCCATTTGCATAGCAATTATTTCTCAAGTACAAGAACCCAGGGGGAAATCATTCTCATATCAAGTCAATAACACCATGACAGGTCTGAACAAGATCATCATTGTTCAAAATACAATTCTTGAGAAATATTGACGTCAAAAATTTGTACAACCAATGATGCAATCTTTAGCATCAAAATCCGGGCCAATCATTAATGTTATCTACGAATATGGCTCTTATTACGAATTAATGTCACTTATGAATATGGTTCTTATTTCTAGAATTAACGGGAATATAAAATGTGCCTAGAATGATGTTTTGCTTGCATTTTTTTAGTTGGATTCAAGCTCAATGTAATTGTAAGGCCTTGAAAACGTAATCTTTGCACTAAGACTCAATTGCGTGAAATTTTAATATATCAAAGTCAAAGTCCTTTCCCGGGCCCAATGGAAAATAGGGGGTACGGGGTGCTGTATCCTCCAAATATTTAGCTTGTCGATACCACATTTGCCGAAAATCAATAGTATTCGTCAACAGTATACTGTTGATAGTACAATCATTAATGCTATCTATTAATATCAATATGTAATGAACTGGACTGGAAAATCCTCCTAGTGGTCGGACGTTCGCTGCCCCCTGTTAATATATCCTCGACTTTTACAGATCTAATGAAGGTCAGCTCTTTTTCAGCTCAAGGAAATTGATAGCATTAGTTCCCAGAACGCTGGGAATTTTTAGACCATTCATTTTGTATTCTTATTTAAGAAATTTAGATTAAACTATTCAAATTGTTAAATACCAAATAGGCTATATGCTTTATGTTTTTAGATGTAAAGTTCTTAATAACTTAAATTGTAAGTTCTTAATAACACATTGCCTCTTGAAAAAGGGGTAGAACTGAAAAGCAGCCCTTCAAAAAAATAGCATAAATGAGTAACTTGACTGAATTACTCAATAAATGACTCAATTAATGAATGAATGACTGAATGAATGAACGAATGAATGACTGAATGAATGAACGAATGAATGACTGAATGAATGAACGAATGAATGACTGAATGAATGAACGAATGAATGACTGAATGAATGAACGAATGAATGACTGAATGAATGAACGAATGAATGACTGAATGAATGAACGAATGAATGACTGAATGAATGAATGAACAAGGTCATTAGAGATTCTTTACCAAACATGACTTGTGTATCTGAATGTGCATCATTCTCCCTTAGTACAATACTTAACTCCTGATGCTTTCCTTTATGTGTCTGAATGGTTTGCTTCTACTCTAGATGGTTAAAATCACATTAAAATGAAAGGAATATAATAAGAATTGCATTGACCTACCAGGCGAACAATAATTTACTGCTGCTATATCTCCAATGAAGGCAGTACCCCCGGAAGTTATGTTGATTGTAGGAGTCTCACCTTGGGCTACAATCAAAACAGATCATGGCATTAGCTGTAAAGAGATAGCTGATGCATTGATAGTAATTCGGGGAGAGGGGGTAAGGGAGAATAAGTGCCCCTTAAGTGCTATCACGTCGGAGAAATCTTTTTGCCTGACACTGAATTTTCTCAAAAACTTTCTTATAACAAAAGGCGAGCTCAGCAAATTCTTCTAAAATACATGGCAAATTCAGCACTGGTGGCCTATTGGTTTTTTTGAAAAGCCATCAGTTGTTTACGGTGCCCTATAGGGGACAGTGCTTACAAAACAAGAAGCAATTGCAAACAATAGTAAAACACTGTAAACAAATAGATTGCACGCGGCAAACAAAAGAAATTGCACGAGGCAAACAAAAGAAATTGCACGCTGCAAACAAATGATGACTTGCTCCAAACTAAAAATCAGAACGATGCTAAGAAAGGTCTAAAAGGCTGTGTGCACATGTCAGCGGTTTCTTATTGCAAGCTCAAATATAGTTTATTCTTTCATGTCATGTATTTAGTTTTGTATTTTCATTAATTTCCGTTAACATTTTATTTACATTTTATTTACACAGGACAGTCACCTTGCTCTATCCATTTGGGCAGAACATACACATTGTTTTCCAGTCATACCATGGATTTTGACACGAAATTCCAGCCATTGAAAACTGTCGTCCGACTATTGTCACAAAGTATTGTGGGACCTTAATATTCCCAATAATTTGGAAGTTCCTATATGATTTCAATGTCTTCTGGTAAACCACTTCCGTAAACCATCCCCGGTGTGTAAGGATCTACCAACCACCTTGGCAAAATATAGGGAAAACTTCCAATTTTTGGTTGACTTCGTGACAAAAAGGCCTGTCCCGTGTGATACTGAAAACTTTTGTCTTCTTTAACCTTCTTTCTCGATAAGATGGACACCTTGTAGTCTAACTGTGATATAATATAGCCAACATTTTGCAAGAATTCCAGAGCCATGTCCCGGTGACGAAATTCATCATAGCAATACATTACAAAACATTGGAAACAAGGTTAATGCATTTTGAAAAGCAAGATTAATTCATACTATTTTGAGGGTCTTAGCCCCCTAAAATTAAGAAGAATTTTAAAACGGAGGCTCTGCCCCCTGTGCTCCTTGGAAATCATCCCCGTACAGGAGGATCTCCAGGACATTTTTTTCAGCAACGTGCTTGATGCTACAATGTGCTGTAATCACCTTATGGTAACCACCAATGAAAGCAATCTGGGATTAAACACCATTATATAATTCCCGGTCTCACCAAAACCCAAAACACGAGAAAGGAAGACTAGCCCTACCTAAATAAAAGCGATGAAGGTATACCTCGGCAAAGAGGGCTAGCCCTCTTAGTAGGGCTAGTCATTCTCCATATAAACAGCGCCTTAATTGGGCTAGCCTTTCCCCATATCAACAATACCATAAAGAGTAAATAAATATAAGCCTGCGATAAGATACCGCTTACATGCGTACGCAGCCTTTTAGACTCTTGTTTGTAGTGCTATATTATATCTTGCAATCATTTCACGTTTTGTAAGCACTGTCCCATCTGGGCCAACGTAGTGGTTGATGTTATATTAATCTCATGAAAATTATCATATCCCAAGCTTCAAACACATTCATATATGCACAAATGTACATAAATTTTGACTTACGAAGTTGAATACAAGAAATGGCTGCTGGGTTTCCAGCTACAACCACGCTCCTTTGTTGTTCATTTCCTGAAGTGTCCTCAATTGTGACTAGAAACAAATCATTAAAATTCATTTTCGTATGGTGCAATACTAAAACATTCAAAACAAAAACTTAGTAGATAGCAATGACATTAATGTAACAAATATGAAAATTAAGTTAGCGCTAATTGTTGTTAATTAAAGGGGTCCTCAACCCAAAAACAAATTTTTGGTGTTTTTCATGTTAACTGATAGTGGTTACATATGAATGGCTGTGGAGTTTTCTTCGCATTTCTATTTTCAAGTATAAACTCTCAAAGCCACCATTTTCCAAAAACACAAATATTTTTATTTTTTCTCAGAGAAAGTTCGTAGTGAAGTAGCATGTATATTGTTCTCACGTCATATCTCACATTGAACACCATTTTCACAACTCGGTATTCCGACTTGTTTTCTCTAAATTTCACGAAAATTCCGTTCTGATTGTTGCTCTGTAGTAGGTTGTAGCAATGTTGTTTTGCCACATCAAGTAGCATTGTTTTCAAATGACGTCAACTGAGAACCAAACTGGTATGGTGGTTAATTCCGAAGAATTTGCGTTAAGAATGAAAACTGACCAAGAATATTTGTGACTTCAAAGGAGGACTATCGAGAACTCAGTCAAAAACTAACTAGTGAGGTGAATAATACGACTTATTAAGGCACGAAAGGCTCTTCATCAAGCAATTACTAAAAGCATACCTAATTTTCTCTTCTTGTGAGCTTCATCCATATTGCTTTCTGATGCTAGAAAAACATACAATTTTAATGAACCAGGTATGGAAAATACAATAGATCTAAATAACTAGTGAGGTGACTAAGAAGACACATTAAAGCGCAAAAGGCTCTTAATAAAACAATTATACAAACATACCTAATTCTCTCTCCTTGTGAGCGTCATCCATACTGCTTTCTGATCCTAGAAACAGATACAATGTTACTGAACCTGATGTTGAAGATGTAGTAGATCCAAATAATTAGTGAGGTTAATAATACGACTTATTAAGGCACGATAGGCTCTTAATAACAAAATTATAAAAAATATACCTAATTCCCTCTGCGTGTGAGCTTCATCCATACTGCTGGCTAAGACTAGAAACAAATACAGTGCTAATGAACCAGATATGGAAAATCTGCATAGATAAATATCAGAATTACATCAAATGTCAGCACAGGGGGCACATGTATATCCCTTCTTCATTGTATATCCTTTCTTTGTTAGTACTTTTCACATCCACTTTTTGACAGGAATATTGCGTATTTCAATCGTTCGAATCCTACCTTCAAAACGGTTGAAGGATTTTTTGCTTTACACCAACCTGATTTTGTTCTTTCTGTTGCTTTGTAATCATTTAAGCCTTTTTCAAGTCCTATTTACTTGCCACATGAGAGTGCATCTTTAATGATAGTCATTAGGACCATATCTGGAACCACTACTTTTCCATTCTTCAACTTGCTAAGGGGCTTCCATAAAGGATGTCCGTACTTTGGGGGAGGGGGGTTAGTAACATTGTGGACAAACATAGACAGGGCGAGGGAGGTGGCTTAGCTGTAAGTGGTCATTATTTTCAGTGTTGTCTCTGCACAAGAAAAGATGGCATTCAAAGGTCTTCTTATGATTGGGTTCCTTTGTTATAGATTGAAGAACAACAAGGTACACAAGAATTAAATACAATACGCATGTCTGTGTCAAGGACTTTTATTTTTCCATCGCTTTTTTAAGCTCTTTATTTGTCTGCCAACTAAGTTTCCACACTGGCAGGGAGAGGGGGTTGTTAAGCAAAACACCAACAGGTACAGGTAGGGGCAGGGAGGAAGTAAAAACCTGGCAAAACTGTACACCCATCCTTTATGGATAACCCCTAATAGCATTATCCTAATAGCATAATTATCCTATTTTTACACTGGGGTACTCATTTCTAGTCTTTTCACCAGTACATGCAATAACTCTCATAAACATTTTAATATCAACATGCAACTTGGTGTTAATAACATATTGATGCGCGGAAAAAGATAGGGTTGGGACCCTAACTCAAAAATTCCTTAATCATGTCAACCTTTCTCTGATTTTTCCTGATATTCTTATACATCCCAAATAGATTATATCACTTCTTTTGTCAGATATGGGGTTTAGGACAGCCATGACCCTATTTTTGGTCAATTAAATCACAAGCACTGCACCACACTGAATGATCTAAAGAAGGGTAAAATTTGGCGATTGTCACACTTGATTGGGTATGTGATTGAGAATAAGGAACATCACTTTTCTGACATAACAAAATAAAAAACCAGACCATTCCAGCTCAGAATACTGGATTCTTTTATGAAATTATGCCACTTTCATGTTATATTCTTTGATATTTCATGACATGATCTCATGATATTCATTCCATTTTACACTAGTTATTCCTACTTTCATGCAGCTGTATGCTAATTACTTTATGCATTTTCCAGTGGATGATCTAAAATAAATCATTTGAATGGGCCATCTGGCTGTAAAAATGGGCATGGTACATAGAAAAATTCCTTATGCTACAAACTTTACACTTTGAGGAAGCTCAAGGGTGCAATGTCCAAATGCTGCAACTTCTGATTTGCAGTACAGAATATTTTACTGCAATTGTGATATTTTGAGGACACTCAATACTAACAATTACCAGAAGCCAATGAAAGGGTTTAAGCTGAATATAATTGGAGTTTTTAGCACTCAATTCATTCCATAGTATATATCATTGTAGGTTACTCTTTCTTGCTATGTTTCATTATAACAAGAGGTCCAAGAGCTAATAGCCCACATCACTTATCAAGCAAAGTGGAACCTTACAGGACAATGGAGTTGTGTGAGTCCTGCTATGGTTTGATGCCACCTTTGCAGTTCAAAGAATATGTTCTTTATCAAAGGGTAAAGAGATTAAAGCTTAAGACCTTGGCTAAACAGTCACTTATCACAGCTAATAAATTGCTTGATGACCATAGTAAACATGGAAATGCAATGAATTTGTCAAAATTGTCAAAGGACATCAAAGACTGTACTCCTGATAATGCGAGAAGAGCAAATAAAATCCAAGAATTGATTGAGCAATGGATGAATGAGTTAATTGCAGAAAAGGAAGACATTGAAGAATCACACTCAAAATCTATTGATAAGAAGTAAAACATCAGAATTTGGAATGCTAAAGAGTTGGCATTGCATGAAAAATTGAATAAAGAATTAGATGGCATCACTTAGACTATGAATACATCCCATACCAAAGTGTCTGAAAATTGACTGCACCTGTAAAGGAACATTCCTCATTGTCTGACTACAGCAGCTCAGGTAAAGAGTCAGAACAAAAGAAAAGTAGAGAAGATATATAAAGTAAAGGTGGGAAGGTAGAAAAGGTTAAATATAAAAAGTGCAGAACCATGCAAAGTTCTTTCTCTAACAACAAGGTTCAATCAAATAGAGAAAAAGGCCAGAAGGATCACTGCTCAATGTATACTGATTGCTAATGTACAATATTTAAAAATATGATCACATTAAAAGGCACTAGACTCTATGATGGAAAAAGGATTTTTTTTGACAGCCATGAAGAGAAAGAAGTCAATTAGATTTTGGAGAAAATGTATGAAGAAAGTGATGCTAAACAGAATCAGAAAAGACAATATATGTAAAGAGAAGCTGTGATGCAGAAATAACTTTTGTTGCATTTGGAAGTCTTCATTATTTACCATCTCTAGAGACAACATCATCTTCCTACTCCAGTTCAAACAATATTCCCTATGGAGTGGATTTTGTATGTAATGTAGTTCATCTAACCTAAAACCTATGGAGTGGATTTTGTATGTAATGTAGTTCATCTAACCTAAAACCCTATAACTGCTTGCATTCTGTTGACTTGTCAGGAGATAGACACTAAAGAGGTTGCACAAACTTTAACATCTTTGGATTGTAGGAAATCCACCAGTGAAGACAGACTACTTGTTACACTTCTATCTCTAGCTGCCAATGAGCTCACAAACATTTTAACATTGGCAATTACCTTAACAAATTGGAAATTGTGATTTCCAAATAAGGCAAAAAAGCAGCAGTTTGCCCATGAGATGAGCAGGAGCAAAATCACACAGTAGAAAGGAATCTTCACACCATTAGTGTTTTCAATACCTTTTATAGGTATGAGAGTCTTTAAGAAGCACCTGCTTTGACATTTAGACAACATTCTTTCTGTTTCATTGCAGCCTATAGACAAGTATATGGCATGCAACATGTTTTGATTTGTTTAATAGAGGATTAGGTCTCACCTTGACAATGACTTTTTGACAGGTGCAATTCTAATGTATCTGTCAAAAGCATTTGACTGTTTGCTTATTGCACAAGTACATGCCTATGGATTTGATGAAGATGCTCTAGTTCTTACCTATTCCCATCTCAAAAAGCAAATATAATTTTTTCAGATAATTAATACATTTAGCTTTTTTCAAGAGATGATATCTGATGTACCTCAACGTCCTCTACTGGAAACAAGGCAAGGTAGATGTCCATACTTTTGATGTAAAAACTATGGAAGATTTTGAGGGACTCAGCACTCCTTCAAATACCACTTTAGTATATATTTTAAAGAAATTCTATATTACTCAAGATATGCAAATTTATTTGACTATTTGTTCACAATACAAGGCCCATACCAACAAAGGTGTCACACCCTTACAGGCAGAAATTCTGGTGATATCAACTATTTGTTTGTCTTGGTTTCATTGTACATTGCTTTGGAAAAGCTTTTTTGTGGAAATAATATATTCTTTCAGCCATCCGTGGTGATTACATTCACAACAAATAATCCTTTTTTGAGAGGTGTGTTAAGTCAACAAGAATCAGTACATTGGCTTCATTTTCAATATGTCCTGTAAATATTTTTAAAATGCCAAGAATGGAAGATTCCAAATAGGTAATTTTATTTTCCTCATAAACTAACCTATCTACAAACTGACACCTTTGAAATTCCCTCATTGGCAATTGCTTGCAAATTATCATTTTTGAAGGAAAATTGCCATAACAGTGCCACTTGTCTTATGGTTTTTCATAATAGCTTGAAGATTGTGGAAAATTATTACAAAAAGAACTTTGAATATTACCAAAGATGTTCTTTTAAATACACCTTACTCTCTTCCACAACTAATGTATATGATCTGAAGATCTGAAGGCACTTAGATCTTAACAAAGCTAATTAACCACTAAGGTTAAGATACCCTTGCTTTAGAGAACTCTACTTAGATAGCACAAGTCAGAATTAAGTAGTTAGTAAAAACTTTATATTTCAAATATTCACATCTTTTCATCTTTTAAAGATATTTGAATAAAACTTTTTTCAATTGAAATGCAAATGTTTAGCCTTTCCTTTCTTCAGAAGTTCACACTATTGATAAGAAATTAAACTTTATATAATTTCTGCCTCTCAGCCTAGTGTTTTCTGTTGAGAAATCAGGTCACTTGTCTGCAAATACTATGACAATTTGGAAAGAATTGTGACTTTTAGATGTAATCATGAATAAAATTGTGACTTTTCAATGTAGTCATCAAGAAAAGTGTCATCGGCAGGCACAACAATTTTCTAACAAATCTTGCAACATGTCAGTAAATGGCTCTTAGGTGACACCATACTAAATTAAATGTGCAGTGATTTACACTTTTGGCACTGATGGAAACTATATCGTGTGATTTAGGGAGCATTTCTGTAATCCATAACAATTAGTGTTATCCTATTCTTCCCGAATTCTTGCTTGTAAGTTACAGTTTTCTATTCTCTTGTTGATATACTTAATCTATAGCAAAATCCCTAAATGAATTCCTTTGATAAGACAAATCACCAAATTTTCGTCTCTCTTCTGGTACCACTTTTGTGCGAAAAGGGTATTGGTTACAAGTATAGCTTAAGTAAATGGCGTATTCAGTACAATTTCAATGAATGAATTAAAGCTACTTTACAATATTCTAAATGGTTTCTAAAATTCTGCTTTGATTCCCCCGTTTAACATTTAGCATTGTACCCCCGACTATGATCCATCCCCAACCAAAACAAAGTTCTCCCGTTTGGGCCTACCACAAGAGTCCAACAGACCTTACCAGAATCAACATTGGCCAACAGTAATGTAAGGCATTCATTTAGTAAGCATTTACATCAGAACATAGCAGCCCTAAATCAGTTTTGTACGTCTCACCAACACCATTCGATAGCTCTCGAAGAGCTGATTACAATGATACCATGCTCTACGCTCTACGTCAATTATTCAAGAAAGTATCGAACAAATTCCACTTACCAGACTGTCCTATCCCCAAAACACTCCATTAATATTTTGGCGCGATCTCAACGTCGTGCCTCGGTTCCGTACACCAATGATCATATTGCAAGTGGACAAAAGCTCAGGGACTCGCACTTTAGCATGTGACTGCTCACAAGAGGTTGCTTCTAACTTCATGTGACTGCTCATGCTTTTCAGGGGCCTTGTGTACAATTGCCTTATACTGCTCTGGGGGGGGGGG
>WIPJ01001189.1:42403-60872 GCA_018155075.1 Cassiopea andromeda | reverse complement strand
CTTATACTGCTCTGGGGGGGGGGGGCGGTAATGGTGCAATGAGTGTTGATTCACGGCGAATTATACGCAGTAAAACTGTGCAGATTATGTTTTCACTGGAAATACATGCTTTCAAGGCCACAGCAGATTCTCAACCTATTTCTCTTCTAAATCTAGCCGCACACATTTAGTTTTAGCATCGTAAACACATTTCTATCTGCGTTATTCAGTAATGGAGAAATACTGTTTTTACAGCACTGCAATTGAGAAATGGACGGTGGTCAATATAACTGGCCTGCTACCTCCTTCAACATTGTCAAGTTATCATGAAGACTTTGCCAACACGAAGACTTTGTTTTAATTACAACTAAACGATAGTTTTGTTTGAGATTTATATTTTCCAAACTTAATAGTAAGTACTTCTCAATAAGTTACTTATATTCGAGACCAAAACAAAATGTGATCATTTAGATGATTAGAAACCCCATCTTTCTTTCTATCGTACAAAAGCAGTCAAGAAAGGCAGCTGAGAAACAGGAAATGAGGCATGCTAATAACAGAATTTAAAATATTCTTTCAACTCCAAGAAATATCACAAAAATTAAGAATAAACTATAGGTATGACGATTTTAATATATACTTTCGATTTCCTTTCCAACTACTTATTTCATAAACTTATCATGCAAATACACTCAGGGTGGCCAACAAACCCTGAAAACCCCGGAAGACCCTGAAGACCCCTGGATTTTCTTTCCTCCATGGAAGATTACCCTGGATAACACTGAAATGACAATCCACCCCTGTAAAATTATGTGTTGAAGCAGATTTCCCGTCTTACACATTTTTGGCCTTGCAGTATTGCTAACTTATTGATTTGGGGTGGACTGTGCGATACCCTTAATACTTTCCCTCCCCCCTGGGAAATCCTGCAAAATATTTATACCATTTGGTAGAATCTGCAATATTTTCTTGCCATTCAGTAAACTCTGCAACATTGTTGTACAATTCGATAAGTTCTGCAATGGTTTGTGCCAATTGGCGGCCTGACAGGGGGGTAGGGCTTCATGGCCACCAGCACTGTGAATGTGTGCCAGAGAAGGACAAATGAACCCTGAAGCCGATAAATAGTACTTTAAATAGCCATAACGGTAAGAGGATGGGCAATAAGTTGATACCAGCTAGACAGGGAAATGTAGTTAGGTGTGAACCCATTTCAAGAGCATCTACAATAAGAAATTTATTGTTATTTTCTGTCGTGTCTTAAGCTATATTACAACATTACTTGCAACTTTTTCTGCACCTAGGGTACCGAGCTGTAGTGCCTAGTAAGTTCACAATGCAAAGTGTTCATTGAAAGGGAGTCCCTGCTCCCGTAATCGATCTTGTATCCGGCAAAACAGATATGGCAAACCTTGTTACATTTCTGTTTATTTTTGAATAGAACAAGAAAATCTCTATTAATGTAAAATCAAATTTATCCAGCTTTGAAAAAAGAAATTCTCTAAAGAAGGCTTGGCTACATTTATATTGAACGAGGTGTTATAATAACACGCTAGAGCGTCCCACAAATGGTGCTCTTTTTGCATGCAAGTACCAGCATATCTTGACATTATACAGCAGCAATACCATTTGAAGTAAACGAATTTCAATATATTAATAAGAGCTTTTTCATGTGTTAGGCTTATTGACAATCTATACTTATAGAAGTGCTTAATCTAAGGAGCTTATTCCAAGAGGACTATGTTAGGATAGAAAGAAGAAATTAGATAGACTTCAACAGAACATGTTACCAATCTAAAGGAAAAGAACAATGGTGTACAACAAGGATAGTGCATGTGGCGCAGCCCCACTAGCTGTAACTTGAGGAGAGTTCTACCCCCTAAGCTCGGTAATTTTTTCGAAGTTACGCACTAAAGAGTAATAAAGTTTTATGACAGAAGAGTGCTTTAGACACAAGAGTTGTCGCAAAATTTCCATTTGACGACATTAAAATATCGAAAAATGTCTTCATTGCAGGAAAATGTTTTCAGTTTCTTATACAACTAGACAGACCAGGTTATAAGTTTCCTAAAAGATTGCGTTCAAAAGAAGACCCCTCCCCCCCAGTTGTCACTTTACTTCTACACTACTATAAAGAGACTAAGCTACAATGTATAGCAAACGAAGTGGTATACCTTTAACTTCTAAAGAACTTTTACGTACTATGCAGCTAGATGTTTAAAATGCATAGAAGAGATAGGGAGATTACCGTAAGCATTGGGATCTTGCTACTTCCATAAAACGTGTCTACAGGTTTTCGTCTAGATATATGGAAACAGCTGCATGGCTATTGTAGCATCTAGTAGTGGACAACACTGTTGAATAACAGTATTTAAATACGAATTTCAAGTACAAATGATTTTCAGTATTAATTTCACCTAGAAAGTCTGTCCCAAATAATGGTACTGGGTCCGGCTGGAAAGCAAAGAATGGAAAGCATGGGACTTGTTTTGAATTTTATAGTAATACAGTTGGAAATTAGGAGCTTGATTTGGAGGGGGCATTACAACATACCAAGTGAAGCTATGTGGCAAAGATAATTCAATGTCGATTGCTCGCAGAATAGAGAGCTGCTTAGGGACTACCAGGTAGGGCAAAGACGTATATATTGATAAAATGATAGAAGAAATGAATAAAAGAATTAAACAAATTACTCCTACCATTTCATACAATATACAAGTCTGTTACCATTTGGTTCCAGAAATTGAAGAAAGGACTTTCTCCAAATCGCTGGAACCACATGAATTCTGCCAGATAGTGACCGGGTCGACAAAATTTAGGGAGTGGTTAACTGTCCCATGGGGGTAGCCCATGTTGCCCAACTGGTTATATGCCTGCCACATATCTGAATGAATTGTGGTGCCAGGCAAAACCCATTGTTGGACAATGGGCAGCAACGCGGCAGCGTCCTTCCTTGGAACAGGAACAAGGAAGCCCTTTTTGTCGACCGGGTCATACCCAACGAAAATCCACTGCTCTGGAAGAACCTTGCCGAGATTGTACTTGCGCTTGGAAAATAGACTTTCGTCTATCTCCACTACCCTGCCTGCTCCACCAATTTGCTGTGGATGGCTTAAGAAATAGGCTACACACACATCGCGGCAGCATTGCTTCCAGTCCACTATGGTATGGCTGGTCCCAATCTCCAGTTCCCACATCAGTTGCTCCATGCCGAAACCCCTAGATCTGCCGCAGTCGACACTCCAGTAATATGTAATGGCGATAATTTTCCACAACTGGAGGCTCGGACCCACAAAGAAGCTGCCTTTCCTGATGCTGTACCTGCAGGTAAAGAAGGAAATGCAAATAAAAGTTTTGTGACAATCCCAAAGCTATCTCTGAATATCCAATTTTTGCGCTCACGGGATTGAAAGGGAAAAATGTTTCCTCAAAAAAGGAGCAGAACGTGTAGGGAATTGTGATGAAATCCAGAATTTACATACCTGCTTCTGCAATTAGGACATCTCCAGCCACGCCCCTCGGGTGCAACTGAGAGGGCCCCTTCTGTGCATTGAAGATTGCATTTTTCGCACAGAAGAGCTGCGCCAAGCATCCCATGCCGTCGGCAACAGTTGATTGTCCTTCACACTATCATCCCGCGCATTTGGTTCTTGCCCGATTGCTTTGAAGGTTGACCAATTGGATTAAAGCTATATGCTAACCTTTAACCTTAGTTTGGCTCACTTACTGGGCTAAAACCTAAAGCCATTCTTCTTGCGTTTTAAGAGCGCAGTTTTTAGACCTCTCCTTATGAGTGAAAGAAAGTGTATGAAAAGGCTCTAGATCCTTATGATATTCAAAAATCGATTGTGCCATGTGTACAAAGATATAGAAGTCCAATTTGGGAGTAAGAAACTGTTTACATTACAGATTTACACACATAAGTAAAAAATTATTTGCTTTAATATTCTTTTCATATTGTACCTGAGACTTGGGTATCTGGGTGCTTTCCTCCAGAAAATTGTCTAGATTTGCACTCTCTATAATGTCGGAAGATGAAATAGAACATTATCTCCTAGTTGATGGGCAGCAGGAAACTTGATTTATGCTTCTCAACTACTCTGTAGAACAGAGAATAGCAAGATGCCAAGTAGTCAGATTGCCCAGCTCTAGGTATTTCATTGGCGGTAAATGCTATTTTTTACATGCAATCATACGGACCATAACTAAAATCTCTGCAAAAGTCCTTGGAACACCAATTAATTAATGCATACTTTCTGATAACAATGTTTTTTTCATCCATGTCGAACGATTGAAATCCCTCCCCCCTCCCCGAAAAACACTGCTGAATTAAGTGTTTAGTTGTCAGAGAATGGTCTGCAAGCATAGCGACCTTCTCTGAACCTGTCAACACTGTATTTAACAACATTGTTTTGAGGGGAAAAGGGAGATACTACTAAATGAGCAGCATATATAATGCAAGTGTTCCAATACTTTTGGCAGAGATTGCAGCTTCAAATTGAGGATGGTTGGTAGGAAGTTCTTTATGCTACAATCCTAATTGTTTTTGAAATTCAATAAGTACGTCCATTTATTGCAGAGCAATTATTATTGCTTTTTAAAAGGCCAGTTTTGCATACCTCTCATTATGAGTGAAAAAAAGTATATGAAAAAACTCTCGGTATAGAGAAACGTCCCTCATCGGAATACCATAGCCAAGGAAATTGATTTACGGAGTGAAATACTCGTACATTCAGTTTGCTGCACGGACGTCTGGCATTAACACAGTGTCGCAAAACTCTTGTCCCAGCTCAAATTTTCGGCAGCTCTGCCTTACTACCTCAGGATACCGTTGTCCATGATTCCAAACCTCTTTCACTCTACCATTCATCGGTAAACGTGAACGACCAAGAACTACGTACCACTTCAAACGACGGCTAAAATCTTCGGATAGAACCTCTTGACGTTAGCAAAACTAATTTCTAATGTCGCTATAGCAAAAAACTATGTTTTATAGATTACCATATGGGGCAAAAAGTTTGGATAAAGACAAAGTATTTCAAGGAAGGTGAAAGTAGGAAACTAACACCTCTTCGAAATGGGCCATGAACCATCCTTTAAAACTTGTTGACAATGGACAGAAATTTATTCTGCCTCTTCCATGTACGGCTTAGAGAAAATGCAAGGAAAGGTATTGTGAAACATCTGTCTACTTTAGTTTGAAGAAAGTCTGAAGGAAGATTCCTCTGAAGCACCGTTGTGAGTATGCAGCTCGTAACTTGATTATTCCATCATGTAATGAAAAGGAAGGGATTTTCCTTTTGTTCTTCTAGCAATTTTAAAATGGATGCCTATTATGAATCACGTGTTGCGTACTATCTGCTTCTATCATACGTCAACAATTCTGCTGCAAAACTAACATCCACCTAATAGAATTCTCCAATTGCTTTCAACTAAACTTCGCAAGCTTCAGAACTGGCCCTAATTTTTCTACTTTGAGAATACCCAGTTAATATCCTCATAGTACGCCACTCTCTACTTGAACACCTAGATACTTAGTATTGGATACAACTTCTACATGTTCCTCGCAAATATGAGGTTGCAAGGCTTGGTTTAATGCCTCGAGGCAGTTTTACATTGCTTCGTAGTTACTAACATATAGTGAATTTAGCTGCATTACGAGATAGCATATTCCTCTTCAGCCAACTATCGTGCCTCATAAGCTCTTGATTTAAAGCCGTATTTAACTGAGTAGTATCCTCATACCTGTCAAGTCTCAATTTTGAAACGAGTGAGAATTCGAGTACCAAAATGATAACGTCATAAGATTGATGACTTAATAAAGTTATGAAGTCATGAAATCTATTTTTGGAATTTAAATATATTGGCCGCACAGACTACAAGGTCTGCATGATATAGGTTGTGTGGACAATTTTGGGTGAACAGTGTCAAAATGATAGGAAGTATGACCATTTTACAATACAGTTATCTAGTAGGAACTAATTCAGTATTCCGTTTCCTGTATCTTGAACATCATTTTCAGATGCAGCTAAAATTTGTCTATAATACCTATTTTCAACTACTTTTTAGGATTTAAATCAAAAATTAAATATTCTAAAATGTTATATTTATGATATAGGAATTTTGATCTATATTCACTTTAATTTGAGACATCCAAAAGTTTAGTCTGAGAACAACATTAGTAATGCTGAAAGTAATGCATTCAAGGCACATCTTCTTGTAGATTTAAAGATCTACTTAAACTTATTCTTCAAAACTATTGCTAAGTCAGAAGTCTCATTATCACCGCTGCTCATTGTTGCAACTTGTTGCGAAAGCAAGTCGAATTACTAGATGGTAAGATGAGACAGAAACGCGAGTACAGGAGAGGCTCCTCAGCTATTCAGTATCCAGTAATAACTGCTTTGATTCTAATTTTTTGATTGTTTTTGTGCTGCCTCGAATTCAAATGAGCATTTAAATTTCAAACGAGTTCGAGTGAACATTTGTGAAATGCTGGTCGCTTATGATCATCACTATGATCAAACAGTAAGACGAACTTTTTGCATTGCTTTCTAATGACTTTTCTTAATTATTATGTAGTTGAGCTAGCATTTTTGTAAATGCTTGAGAATGTTCTTTCGATGCACGTATCATCAGCATACATGGAAAAAGCTAGAGTTCTTTACAATTCAAGGCAATTCATTTATAAAAACAAGAAATAGAAGTAGATCTAGACAAGAATCCTGCGGAACACCTACACTAATTAACAAGTGCGACGTATTTGTGGCGTGGCTTTATACGGCCGAATTTTGGTCGCCTTTAAATGCAAGTTCCGGATATTCTTTTCACTGGTCTGTCAAATATCAAAGGTGAAGGCAACATTGCACATGTGGACAGCACGTTTCATGTACGTATCATGATACGCATTTACTTCTTTCTGTCTTTGCAAGAGCTAACACTTTCCTGTTTATGAACATGTTGGACGTCAGTGAGAACGACTAGGCCAAGAAAATTCGACCGCTCTCAAGAGCACTCCATGCAGTATCAGAAAAGATATGCCAACAAACTATTTTTCATTAGAATGGTCTCATATTAGCATAACTATCAACTTCTTTAATTTTCAAATGCTAATTGTCTTTGGTTTTAATCCAACATGAACGCAATTCTCAATTCTTGATTCACGCAAGTCATGCTGGTTTATTTTTGGCAGCTTGCCAATGCACTGCGTTATGTCAATATGCTGAGAATAGAATTAGATGTGACGTTGAAAACATGTATAAAGTGACTGCCACTCTTGTACTGCATTTTGTTGAACTTAATGATTTGAATTTGACGTGATCAAAACACGGTCGTCTAAAGCCCTGCTAAGTAAGGACTTAAAGCACGGTAACCCCGTATTGACAACACCATAATTCTCTAGTTTTTGACAAGGATTATATAATCAACTGTATCAAAAGCTTGTTTTTGAGATTTATAGAAATTACGTCTGTTAAAGTCTTTGATCCATGCTACTTACTAACCATCATTACATTTTAGTAAACAAGTGGCTGATGAATGGAAGGCCTGAATCTAGATTGATATTATTTTAGGAAACAACCTCACTCCAGGTATTAGTGCAAATGGTCACAGATACGTATCTTGAAAACTCTTGATAGAACAGGTAGCACGGATATTAGTCTATATCTGACTTTTCTGACTTTTCACTTTCATTGCACGTTGTAGTAACTCCAGATATTGTCTAGGTAACAGGAAAATTGCTGGTTTCAATAGAAGTAGTAAATATTAGTATTCATGTACTAATGGGAAAGCAATCCTCAAAATATAACCTGAGGTGCCACAGCTTGTCTTTACTTTTATCTTAAGCAATGCTTCATTAAGTGCCCCGACATCAAAGATCTACCCATCATCATTGATGCTAATTTTCTTAGATAGCTTGAAGTAGGAGCAATATCTGTAGCTAGCTTTTCTCTAATGGAACAAAATAACTCACATATTTTATTCGAGATACCCTGCTTTTCAAAATAGTGTGGTTAACGTCTTTCAAGCAGAAATTATTCGTAATTTGGGACCGCTTGATTAGCAAATAATTAATGCTCATCCAAGGGTACTTAGTGATTCTCTTACTGCTTATTATTTCATCCTAGAAGTATTGTTTTTGTAACGTTGTATTCAAAGCGTTTGTTCAATTTCTACATTGCTTGAATAAATTCTTGAAACTTTGTAATTTTTGTTTCACAGCAGACTTTTTGAGACGATCTCTATTCCAAGACACATTATCAGGTTCTTTTGAAGTACACCTTAAAATATGTTAGTGCACTTTATATGAACCTACAGGTTACAGTGATCACTTAAAAATGTTTTCTCGATTTCTAAATTGATCATAAGAATTCATAAAGTTTTGTGACTTGTGTTTTAAGGCTGACTTTCTGAGTTGAATTCTAGTTCTAATCAATTTCTGTGAATCAGCGTGTATCCAAGGGCAATATTTTCTGATAAAAAATCTTGTTCAAATGGAGCGTGTTGCTCCATCACCTTGGACAAATATATTTGATAGTTGTTGAATAAGCAGAAGTTTATAACCAGCGGACCCTAAAGCTTGCTCCGAATCAATAGATGCTACATCTCTTACAAGCACCTCTTCAAAAAACTTTTTCATATTTCATGTTTTTATGGAGTTATGGTTCATGCTAATTGACCCATTATTCATAATTCAATAGTCTATGTAGTGGTCACTCAGTGCCAGCTGTATGATCCCTGATTTAGAGAAATTAATGGGTAAGTTGTGACGATATGGTCTACTTCAAAGGTAACCCTAGTTGGCTCGTCTACAAGATGATTAAAGCTCAGCAGTCTATAAATTCCTACAGGGATGCCTTGCATTCGTGCCATCTGATTTCTTAGCACTCTTCATAGCAAAGACGCAGGCTGTGTCGACAGGTAAGACAATTTTCTTGCCCTTTTGATCTAGGAATGAGAGGATTGTCACAAGTGTGTTAAAAGAATCGATTGGTCGGTCTAGGTTGTCTTATATAAGGATATAGTGAAGTTCGTTTCCATTGAAAATACCCATTCCTTTTGTGGCTTCTTACACTCTTCAGGGGCGTATCTAGAAAGTGTCATGACTGTCACACATAGGGCGTGGCTCGTTAATGGTTGTGGTCAAACCAAGTAGTTCTGCGACTGTATGCTGTGGGACTGGTGAAGATATTCCAAATAAATTACACATGTTGAGGACGAATATATTACGCCATAACACATTTTAAAATTAAGCCATGCAAAATAGGTGCTCTTACTGTCTACCACATAATCATAAGTTCGAATTATAATTATAACCCTACCCCTAACCAATGCTCTAGCCCACTGCAGTACTAAGAGTTATATATAAATAGCTGCTAATACCTCATGCTTCATTATAAGAAGGGGCGGATCCAAGGAGGGCTGGAGGTCATGACCCCCTCCTTAATGGCAGTATTTCCTATAGCAAACAATAGTGTTAAGAAACTTCCTACATGAAAGCAAAAATATAAATCAAGTGAGCCCCCAAAGTCCATCACTAGACCCGCCCCTGATTATAAGACTTGTAACCAGTTACCAAAAGTATTTCATGACGTAATTCATAAATTCCATGTAACTGAAATGACAACACAAAAATATGCTTTGAGCATGGGGAACTACCATTCTCGGGATCATTCTCCAGCAATATTAAATATGACCCAAAAGTTACCTCCTCTCTATAAATGATTTCAGATTGGTTTCAGGCACGTTGAAGGAGTAAGAGAACATAATTCAATGTTGAAAATGATAGGTTGAAATGTACCTTGCAGCTAAAACTCTTTTATCACTCATAACACGAAGGCATGCATCATTCCTGGAAAGTCGCTGTTAGCAGATAAGTCTTCAGCTAACAGGATTTCCTTCGAAAGTACAGCACATTTGCCGACATTAGCTAAATCAGCATTATAGATTGCCTCCATCACGTTCTAGTTCTCTTCTTCAATAAAGTGCTTTCTTTTTTCCAGTATATCCATCATAAAATAATAAAGATTGCGACATGAACGGAATTCTGCTGCCTTTCACGTGCTAAGGAACCTATAAAATCTATCTATCAAGTCTACTTTAAGATTGTGCGACAGCACTACAAAGCATCCTTTAGGCATACGGTCGCACAGGAAAACGATATGATTGGCTTCCTCAATTCATATGCAAACAGTGCGACAGTCGTGCGACAGTGGATAAGAAGCATCATGTGCACAGACATCTTACTCTACCTACTTTGTTGCCCTGTTGGGCTTCAGTAAAAACTGTAAGTTTTAATAATCTGGAATAAAGATTACAAATATGGGATCTCCTCTTTCTGACCAGCTCCTACACAGAATAGGAAAATGTAAGGCACTTATATACAATTCCCTACCTACCAAAAGCAGAAGGAAAAATCCATCATAGAGCTGATTCGATTTAGTACACAATAGAAAAACTTGCCAAGTGATCAAAAATATTATTGTGCAGCTGAGTGTTGACTGTAACATGTGCAACCAGTGGGACGGTCTAGATCCGCCCCTGACACTATAATACTATGCAAAGTTTAGACTTTGGTTTACGCTTAACATCATTCTTTGGTGTAATTTCACGTTCTATCTTGTCTTCTTGAGGATAATCCTCCATTTGTTTTATACTTTCACTTTCAATGTTCTCTACTTGACCGGAAACATTTTGTGGCATCAGTTTTCTCTCAATGTTCTGCATCATGTCCTTCAGCTCAGAAATTTCCTCAAGTATATCCCTCTGATCAGATTGATCGTAAATCTTGCCCATATCAGCTTCTGAAATGATATGATGGACGTTATTAAAATAATGATGTAGTGATATGCTGAAGTTAGACTGATCTAAATAATGATGTAGTTAGACTGATCTAAATGTAACTTCCTCAATTCTATTGAAATAATCGATAGCATTATTAAGTGCTGCAATCACATATTTAGCTGGGCTGCAGAACTTTACATTTATTACTTGTACTGTTGAAAAACAATTATTACGCTCTTCGTTGCCAAAGTTTAGCAAAGTAAAATCGATATTATTTCCTTCATTTCTTAACTTTTGCTTCGTTACGATGACACATGCTGCATTTTAATAAAATCTAGAGGTTGAATCCAGTCATTGTATGCGAATTGCTGATGCTAAAAGTAGGCTAGAGACTTTAACTGCAAGAAAACAGTTGTCGCGATCAGAACCATTTAGAAGAAAAGCACGGGGCAGTTTTTCCAGAGCCTTAATGTCTATGTGCCTCATAAGCTAAGACTGAATTATGTCTTGGTATTCTAAAATCTTTCAAAGCATATCATAAGACTTCCTAAAAATGAACAGCTTATACTAGATATGCAGGAAGTGAGAAGTAACATTGCTACTGATTCTAAATGAAATCCCTTGGAGATAATAGTATCATTTACATCAAGAGAGCGCTCAATTGGCCAGTTTACTGTGACCAATTTTTTTCACTTACTAATACAAAGATATAGGCTATTGATATCTCTGCAATTGATTTACATTAAAATCTGCGCAAAAAGAATAGAAGTAGAAAAGAACTACAGGCTGTCATACTTTCTTTCATCTGCTCAAATTGGTTGTCATTGATAAAACCAATACAATTTACGACTGCATTGCGTAGCTGGCTCATCTTCTCATCATATTCGTGCTTTGTCAGCTCATCAGATTCACTGTGACCCTGAATTTGGTTTCTTACATCCATGATCGTTCTCACAGCCTGCTTTTCACTAATTGTAAGCCCCACTACCATTCCTTTGCTATGAAGTAGTACCTTGCCAAGTAGTGAGATATCCCAACACGCAATGTTGCCCGATTCAAACTTTCGAATTTTATCATCATTCTGTAAAGGCACTGCGCCTATCTTAGTTATGAAATCACCATTCTCGTTTCTTTCTTTTCTGCCCATATGAAACTTGTTAATATCATCCCTGCAGTTACTCCAACCAGGATTCAGCTTTTTAAAGAGGTGCTCAAGTGCCGGTTTACAGCAATTGAATAAAACTCTAACCAATTGATAGTAATATCGCCTTGAAAGCAATGTTTGAAAAACTAAGTTCCTTATATTACTTGAAGCACATTTTCTAACAGTCTAGTTATTCCTGAATACAATTGTGCTCTTTTTAAATACTTATGAACTCATTGTTATTGATGTTTTACAGGTGCAAAATATATAACCGGTTTGAATTCTTTTTTAAACTTCTCATATTAATTTCCAATAACAAATAAATATCTCTCTGGTAGTAGACAACTTGTATCTTGCAGGCGAAGCTACAAATATATATCAATTATCAATACGTTCTTCATCATCTAATAAGGAGAATAATAGTAATAATATAAACTAACAGCAACAAGTGAGCTAATCTACAAGCAAGCAGTTATAGGTAACATAAGTATATAATGGATATCTTGTCATATAACTAAGACATAGGGAAGTCAGGGTTGGTCCAGGAATTATCACGCTGCTAGAAGATATAGTAAGCAGATCGAAAAAAAATGTTTGTTGTTTTCCTTGATGATGTTCGACATCACATCCTTGCACATGTCAATGAAAAATGTACAAGAGGTGCCAAAAATCCTGATAGAGTTGATTGAGAGGTTAAATAACCTAACGCAACAGCAATAACCTAACCCAATTGTTCTATAAAGAGACAACTAATTCGTATTATGTTTCCAAATTTGAATCTTTGAAACTCAGCATCTCTAGGTGTAAAACTACATTCAAATTATTATTTCAAACCTCTACTTTCTTCACTTCTGGTTTTCCAATCATAAAACATTTCCATATTAGTGGCAAACAAGCTAACAATGGAATAATCCAAATTTTGCAAAATCATGTCTTTCCTAGCCCCTTTTGTATTGGCCTGTAGTTGGTCAGCAACTGGATGGATGACTTTCCAGATAAACGACCAACAGAACTTACTTTATCAGGCTTCTCCCCGTGTGAAGCATCCTTTTCACAAACCAACTATTGCAGACGCAGACATTTTGAGTATACACAAGTCTTTGAATCAGAACCCACATTCGGCATTCGGAGTGACTGAGCCACTGGAACACTCACCTCACAGCTAAGGGGGCGAGGAAAGACATGTTTTTCACCACTTGACTCAATCTAGTGTAAATCGCTACTGCTCTTCCTGTGCTTTCCTGAAGTTAAGCTTGACTGTTGTGATTGGTCAGCAGCTGAATGGATGGCTTTCCAGAAACAAATACCTACATAATTCGACCTGTCGTCCTTCAGGAGGTGTGGCAAACAACTAGGGGCTCCATACTTGGATGACGTAGGCACAATAAGTACCTTTTAGCCAAAAAAGCTGTTTTTAACAAACCATTTAAAATAAAGTAAACAGCGACAGCCTCTCTGTTTTAACACATAAGACTGACGTAAGCTTTGCAACATTGCTAATGAACTATGCATATCTTCCAATGATGAGAAGAGGCATTGCATTTTAAGAAAACTAGTATTAAAGGTAGCCATTGGCAACCTTAGTGAGCATGAGTATAGATTAGTATTAGGGCAGGAGCAATCGAGGTTAGGAACTATAGAAAACAAACTCACTCAGACTCAGAGACTCCAGATCCTTGTGTTGGCAGATCACTCATGCTTTAGGCCTATAATAAAAGATAATACTCCATTAATACTAACCCAATCGAGGCTATTATTTTGTTTTCCTTGAGCATAAGCCTCCCATCTGCCCAGACAGCTTTCTCTCTCGCAAGTTGTATGCAAACCTTTCTTCTTATAAGAATATGGTCTCTAAGAATTTAGCTCGGACTCAATGAATTGTAAGAATAATTTAAAGGAGAACTGCAAAGCCAAAGCCATTTTTTGATATTTTGTGAAGAGAGAATTGCTGATTTCAAATATCACGCTCAAGTTTGTAAATACCTGTACTTTTTTGTTTACGCAATTCTGAAGTAGGTGTGGCAACCGGAGGAGTTCTCTAGAATTGTCATTGAATATTTAGCGTGACGTCATATATGCCATGCTTGACTTCACGAACAGGCCCCCAGATCTTGAAGCATCGGATTTATAAGGCCTCTTGGATCTTGAGACTATAGAGCAATTTTGCTCCTCTCCCCCCTCTCAAACGCCATTCAAATTATTAGGAATCAAGTCAGGCCCCTGTTTGACATTTTATGCCCAAAAATAAAGTAGCAAATGAAAAGGAACAGATATATTTGGCAATCAATCTAAAGTTTCCTTCCGTGCCAGGTCTTTTCCCATAGAAAACGATCGGCACTGCTGTAGCCTGAGTACAGAATCGACTGGTTTATTTGCACGCAGATTAGTTGAGGTGAATTCAAAATCAGTACGTTTAGTGGATTAGCGAAATCTTGGGTGTCTTGAGAAATCTGGTCACCCTGGAGAATTTAGCAATGTGGTCTCACCATGAGAAAATTTCAAATCAAGTATTGTTTGCTTACACAAATTCTTCAACCTTCAATTACAACAGGTTGAGGATCTAAAACTCAACAAACTATCTAAGTCAAAAGTGACTTTTCCATATATCGTTTTTACATGATTTTAGATGATTTTCTCTGAATTCTACTCTTCAATTGTACCAGTAAGTTATACCTACCTTCCAGAAGCAATAGTAGAAGCTATTTTGGAGTCTGAAAACCTCTCCATTACTTTACATGTAGTATCGAATCTAATCCAATTGGGTAAATGGAGTAAAATTTACCGAGACAACTTTACGGAGTCGATGTAAAAAGATGTAGATAAGGTTTATCTTATCAGTCTGCTATTTTACATTTCACAATTTTCAATAATTTTACGATTGAATGCTAAAATACTATGTTTAAGCAAAAATAGGTCGTCTTCTCTTGAAGTATGAAGCCATTCCTAATTTCAGTTATAGTTCTTCATACAATATCATATTTCAATACAACTGAGACTGAATTTGCTGTTATTATGATGTCATCTCCTATTATAACCAATTTAGAGGCAGATTTACCCAGGGCCTTAATTCCTCAGTGACTGCAAACTAAATCTGAGTTCATTTCCAAGGGAAATGCAAGTGCACAAAATTACATCAGACAGCGTCTATTCAATAAATTCGAGGCTAGTCTACTTTCTAACCAATCACAAGCTGGGATGTTTATAGTTTTAGCTATTTCGGGTGATCATGATAACACTTTAAAGTACAATAGCTTGAGAATTTTAAAGACTGAGACTTTCAAATTTTCATGGTTATCAATCTGAACAATGCCCACAACTGATAAAATTTTAAATAATCTACAGTACATGCGTGTCATGCAATGGATGACATAAAATTACCTCATCCGTTTTTTAACATAGAATACTGGTACAATTCTAGCATGGCCTGTGTTTGTGAGAAGTCACATTGCAGTTAAGTAATAGTAGTATCACTGGCAGTGTAACTGTTTTTCTATTTACTTTTAATACTCTTGTTCCTTGCAAATATTATCCTTAGTGGATTTAACATTGGAGAGACAAACTTCACCGAACATTACATAACATTTCTCCATTCTATACAGCTTCGAACTTGATACATGCAGAGTCAATCGCTACATGAGTACTAATTGTTTTAGTCAATCGCAACGTGAGCTATGATTATTTAAGACGATAGTTTTTGGTAGCATGTTAAGGGGGATCTATTTAAATATCACAATCCTACATCAGCCCCTCGCAAAAACTGATTCAACGCTTCAGAACTGTAAAAATCGAGCCAAAAAGCACAAAGAAGTTGATAAGGCGCATTTCATGCATTTTGGCTCAAAGAATAATGTACTTCGTAGTTCATGCTTTTCCCATCTCTGCTGTGTTATGTTAAATTTCAATTCAAAAGCAATTCACCTTTAGCTTATCAGCTGTGCACCAGCTTTCAAGATACGAGAAGCTATTTTCCAACCCTGAGGAGGTAGCGGCGAACTTCCGTTGTGAGTTCTACACAAAATTGACGCTACTGTATTTGTGGTTATCTAAATTTACGTATCTTTACTATGCAAAAATAAAACTCACTCAAATTCAGAATCTTCTTTTTCAGGTAGTTGCTTGCTTTTGCACTCCTTGGCGGAACCAATCGAATTCTCATCGCAGTTTGATTGCTTTATAGACAGGTTGCTCATACCTTGAAGCTTTGTATTAATAACGTCAGGAAAAATCTCAAATGTGTCTTTGGTTGATTCTTGCAAGTCACATTCCGTAGTGAGAAATGATTTGAATGTGCCACATTTGTAATTTTGAATCTCTTATTTGGGTTCTTCCTTTGCCTGTCAATATTGAGTTCTTCTATTTTAACCATTCTCTTCCTGTCTGATCTGTCTCCCTCATTCCGTATTTGTTCTTTAGCAAGTGTAGTATCAGAGTAAACATCTTGATTTTCAATTCATGTTCTTTTCCTTCAACGGGATTTGACTTTATGAGGTTATCTTGTGACGCCTTTTTTTTGAAATGTAGCAAACGATGACACTTGAACTTCAAACAAATCCAAATCTATATTTTTTAACTTCCCATGACCCCAGTATTACTACTTGCTTATACACTTTCCTCACTCACAAGTTGCAACGTTACCAACTTTCTTCTCATCAAAGCTATATGCTATCTGCAACCTCTTGATTTCGTGCTGTGCTTAGCAACTTATGATGAACTAGGTATTGTCTTCAAACTGAATTGATATCACTCTGAAGCTTCACCAAGCGGAACAATAGAGAGTTTCCGATACACTACGCGAGATAAAACGGCTGCGTTTGGAGGCCTAATCTCTAACGCCGTCATCAAAGTCTATATGCAAACAGTACGGAGGAACAACTTCGAAGGTTGTGCTACACATTTTTTTCTGGTGAAGAAGAGCTTGACTAGGATTATCGTGAAGCTAATTCTATTTTCCCGAGAGATGCTTGGAGATCTACGAACGGTACTTTTTTCATTATATGCCATTCTATGCCCCTATGCAAATACTGTACTGCGATTTGATATACGAGTTTTCCAGCAGTCATGACAGCTTTGAGAACTTTACATCAAATATACAAATGAATGATGCAAGGAAAAAGGCTAAAACTTTCAGTCTTTTAATATGAACATTGGATTCGGAGTGTTAGAGTTTTGACTACATGGTATGCTTCTCTGCTGATCCTCTATCTTAGGTGGTTTTTCAGTCAACTTAAACTCAAACGAATTCCAGTGGAAATAGAGAAAAAATCCATAGAGCAGGCAGCAAGTAAAATAACATTTACTGAAATCGATGTGAAATCAAGGTAGAACTTTTTAAGGAAATTGATCCTTACCTTTCTATTCCCAACGTAGTCAACAGTATGTCAGTCTTTACCTCTCGTCGTAGAGAAATGACATAGTATGGTGGGAGGATTTCCAGGAATGGGCAGGCCGCGCTGGAGTCCAGGTCTCCAAATGTAGCCGCACCGAGCTACGTAGTGAATCGGAGACTCACTAATAACGAGATGAGTGCAGACTAGATGGCATAAGACATCAGAGTGTATACCATACTGAACTTATGTAACAGCACCTTGGTCATTCTGAGAAGAAGTTATATATATATATATATATATATATATATATATATATATATATATATATATATATATATATATATATATATATATATATATATATATATATGTATACATAAACAATTTATATGTACATATACAGAATGTATACTTATATATACAATATTTACATTTATATACACAGTATTTATGCTTATCCATACAGTATTTACCGCAAAAATTACCGCGAAAGTTTGTTGAAACTTGTAACTATTAGATACAATAAATCATAACTGTGTCCCTAGCAACAAGGCGTTTTGCGAATTGCAATTCATGCTTCATGTCTAAAGTATCATATATACAGTATTTATGTGCATCTATACAGTATTTACCGCAAAAGTTGCCGCGAAACTTTTTTGACATTTGTAACTATTAGATACAATTAATCATAATTGCGTCGTTAGAAACAAGGAGTTTTGCGAATTCCAATTTATGCTTCATGTTTAAAACATCATGAAAACATCCCCTTTTGGAAACAACCAACAGGTAATTGAGATCCCACTCACTGACATTCCACATCCAGTCAGCATGAAATACGTAACCCTAGGGCGAAATCACTCACTGATTGATAGTGTAGAATTGTTAATTAAGAAATGACATACTATTGGACAGCTTCAGAACACAAATATATAAATGTTTAGCACATTCCTTTCATCACCTCGACTCTTTGTGTTACAAGTGCCTTCTACTTGATTAAACAAACAGGAAACTGAAAAATTGACTGTAGTATGTCAATGTAAGTATGCAATATTTAACACAATCAAGTAAAACATAACTCCACAATTGCACACCCATGGGCAGTTTTTAAATGGCAGGCACAAGCATCCTATATTAGTGGTAGGCTCCATCTGTATGTGTGTGTATGTGTATAAGCATATATTACTTATGCAAATATATATATATATATATATATATATATATTTCTATAAATATATGT